>UZAN01045779.1:15028-31322 GCA_900618425.1 Echinostoma caproni
ACGTAGAATCACAGTCAGAAGAAACAAAGTTTGGTTACGTCATAGTTTACGAACTACCGTGATCTATGCAAGTATTATAATTAAATATAATAGTGAGAATTCAATCGGTTTTAAAGTTGTAAACGTTTTAGTGGTGAAAGTCATTTCCTCTTCTAAGATGTTGCACACTTCGGCAAATGACAGAGCTCTTCTTGCACCATTTCAGCATTCAAGGAATGACATTGAGGCGCCTCTGTTTTAAGCCGTAGTCTACTTCTTGTTCTTCGACCAGTTCCACAGGTCTGACTGCAAGTGGACCATTCAGACCAGGCGGTAAATTGACAAGCACGAGAGGGGTTCATTGTTCGTCCATAGTTGGGTTTATTGTGCACGAACGTGACTTTGCATTTTCTACATCATAAAAATTAGGATGGAAGTGGAGTTTGGTACGAAAGTAAATTAACATAGGAGCAGAACAGCAATAGTAAAAATATGTACAAAACGTTTGAATATAAACTAAGAAAAAGTGGCACTAGATTTCTGTGTTGGTTTTCTTCTGTTCGCTGATTGAGGAAACTGAACTTGAAGAATTTTAATACAAATCTAGACGGAAATTTTCCTTAAAATACCCGATATGTGTCCACCATCAAATATGTATCTGTTTTAATCCCAGAGAGCCCTCAGACACAGAGTTTGTGTTGTTGTTGTCCCGGTTTATGTTTCACTGATTGTGCAAAATTCTGATAGCTTTGATAACAAAGAATCTTATGTAACGTTCAGCGAGAAATTACTATGCAGTTGTTTGGATTTTGATGGGATTCATCGGCATTACATAATTCATTTCTGTCTCTGCTCGAACGTGACTTTAAACTTTCTAATTGAGATTCAGAACTCCCTAAGTGACTCCTTATCAAAACGTTATCTGTTACACTCCCGACAATGATACAAACACACTACACTGGTAATGAGTCCCAACAACTATTCAACAGCTGTCAAGCGTCGTTTGTTGAACATCACACAGCAAATTCAATTGCATTTAAAAATAAATATCATGTCAGAAATCAGTTAACTCCTACGCAATGAGACCCACCCACCAAGACCAATAAAAAGGTTCTAATGTCAGCAAACTCTCTTGTACAATACTAGGAAATATGTTCATTCATCTTACTGCCACCTTTCTGACTGTCTTTGAGCACGAGATCTGATTGTTTACCAATGGCTCTCCTGCTTGGTCGCACCGCCTTTGTCGTCTTACATTATTCTATCTCAACTATGACACAGTCTGGCTTGTTTGAGAAGCAATAGCAAAACTGTTATGGCGAATCACTATGATTGGTTATGTGGACTCCTTGAAAGACGCTATCACAAATCTTGCTTTTCTCTGCGTAACTGTTTCGACAACTTTTTTCTTCCACCTTGGAGGCGAACTGACTTATACTTTGAACTTTATTCTGCTGCAAGTCTCATCCTTCCACCGTCCATATACACATCAGGTTTTGCACCAACTCTAGCTCTGGATAATGCATAATTACCATTCTAAAATAATAACAAAAGTATAAATTAAAAGGACTAAATACGAAATTTTTCCTACACAAGTTTCATTAAAAATAAATACGAAGAAAAATGGAAAATGGCGCCAAGATAAAAGTGTTGCATTTATGGATTCCGTGTATTGCAAATATATCATATCAGTCGTTCCATCTTCTAACTTTAACATGTCTGTTGAACACATTCAGTAAGAGATAGCAGACACTCCGTCATCCACAAACAGTTGTTACCGCTCCTCTCCATCCAACCGTGAACGCGTCATTCAGCTGTCCAAATACAAACCTCCATAATGAAAGGCCAACCTAGGTTAAGCCTGAAGGGTTCAATCGACTCAGTCTTGTCAAGATAATTTTCGATACCCAATCCCACGTTCAAAGTGAACTCGACGTCCATGAATGATGTTCAAAACTGCAAGGCTCAGTTAAATACTGCTATTTCCGGCTGTAAGGTAACTTTTCAATATTGGGAGAGGCCCCCTTGAACTTTAACGCGATGAAAATGTTTATGATGACTAACAAGAAGTACTGGATAGCTGTTTCGTATTGTTTGGGACTCGTCAGCAGTGCGTACGTTTTGTGTCCCTGTCATGACAGCGAACAGCGAACGTTCGGGTTGGGACTTCCATCAGTGATACCTGTGAAAAACGGACCGTCTAAAGCCCCGTTAAAGTATTTGATCAAACAAAAAGCAATTTACTCAGAAATTTGGCAGCTAATCACATGCTACCTACTGTATCGTGATATACAATGTAATCGCAGTATAATTAAACCAGAAAGCGAAATAAAAAGCTAGAGAAATTTCCAGTTTTATGGTCAATAACCGAAGGAAAGATAATAACAATAACAAAGTTTAGGTGTCAAAAGCACGTTTATTTATTGTATGGAGCACATTTCTCACTTAAATTATGATTGACCCAGCAATTCATCATGATACTTGGAACTTCGATGCTTAAGTTCGCTGACCGCTTATGGCTGTTGGTGACATTCAACTGTGAGATGGAGTCTGCATGGGTAACGCTACAATTTACAATTCCGATCGTAAAAGATATGATATAAAGTGATGATACCATTGAGCTGATTGGAACATTCAATGCATTTTGGTCTACAAGTTACACCGTCACGCTAGAATATTTGGACCGAATTACGCATATCATTGCATTCTTTTCCATTTTTAACAAAATTTTATTTTTAATGCAATTTGACTTACAACATCTGAGCATTTTGGGTTTGAATTGATTATTTCAATGAAACCCTAAAGTATTTAGTTGACTTCATGCAGAAATGAAAATGTTTTCAAAACCNGATACTGTACTTGTTCCCTCTTTACTCGTAACTTTCCTACTTCTTGTTATTGAAATTGAATTGGATACTGGCATCTAGCAATAAAACAAAATCGGTTTTGTTTGTCTCGCTGTTCCTGCATATGCTAGCCACAGGTCTGTAGAGAAAGGCACCGTAGGTCGACAGGTCATCTTTGTTGTATTTCGCCAAAGTGCCTTTTCCGTTCTCAAAAGTTTGCATAAAGTAAAATATTCATCAAAATACTGCACTCGCGTAATCCCTTCACCACAGCTAATAAAAATTAACTCATTTTGTTATATATTGTGACTAAAGTTTTCACGTTTGTTTGTTGCGACTGACGGAAGCAGTGCCTGTAATGCATGAAACGGATTTTATAATTTCACCAATTATTAAGTTTGTTCTTGCACCTTCGATTGGTTGAATTCCGGACTTACTCTTCACAGTCTTCACGTTCATTGAAGCGGTTTGCATTACCACCACAGCCAAGATATTGAAATTCAATGCATTCATTTGCGCTTTCATCGAAGTACCATTTGGATACCGCTCTTGACAGTTTGCAAGAGTGACCAACGTCTAAAGAATCCAAACACTGATCAAGGTTTCGCTTGACGAGATATCTGCTTTGTTTTAAAGATTGATCAGCATTCGTTTTGCAAACTTTTTCGCAGACTTCGTGAGTGTGAAATACGTTCCGGGATCGGCCGAGCTCATGATATTGCATTAATGCCCGCAGGTGACATTCCGGTGAGTACATGAATTTTTCACAACGTTGTTCTTGAGACGTGAAAAAGTATCTGGAGTAAAAGAATGTAAATTTACTAAGAATTCGGGACCAAAGATAATGTAAAAGTAATTTTTTGCATTTAATTGTAGGTGCTTAGGCTAAAATCTAGTTTTCTTGCTGTCCTACATATCATTTAAAGTGTACATAGAACCAAATGTATGCAGGGCCTAGTAGGGGTTTAAATATCTTTGGAAAATCAACTCAAAGTACGTATTCATTTCCATATCTAACCATGAACAATCCATGATAAGATCACTTATTCAGATTTAACACAACGCTGTGAAAAAATCATGAAAGGTAGAACCAGCGTCGGAATGTTCAAAAGTTTATAAAATGTCTGACTAAGTATAAGAGAATGGAAAACAGGTGAACTGGAAGGCGATTTAGCGGAAACATCTTCGGCGTAGTCATACGGAGCTAAGATTTACTGTAAATAACCCTCCGAATATTTTCTATTATGCTTCTTTGATGTGTAACAATACATTTCAAACAAAAGATGACCGGAAATGTGTCACAGCTTGATACTTCACATAGTTCGGTTTACCACGCCTACCAGTCTAGCCCGCAGACAAAATATTTAACTCAGTATGGAAGACAGTATACTATGACAAATTTTGTTCTTTTATCATTTAAACAACAATGACTACCGGTACACTTACTTGCGTCGGTTTTGTTTGCTATCATTTTTCTACCCATCTGGTCGAATATGAGTGCGATTAGCCAAACAAATCCGAGTAGCACCAGGATAAAGTGATAAAATATGGGTTAAACAAGAACGTTATTGAGAACAAATACATTCTTGCCGCCAACGAAAGTTGGTCATATCGCCTAGCCATCGTTTCTCCTAAGATACCTGGCTAAGTAGGCCAACCTTTACTAAGGAGTACGATATTCGGACCTTCACGTAGGGCCTGACTGTCATCTGCTTTAGTCAACATCAACCTGAGATTTAGATCACTTGCCAGGCTAAACAAATGTGTTTGTTTTTGAGGGTAACCGCACTTACCCATTGCACCTCAACTACCCTAACCATTCTACTTAGGATTGTCTCATCAGGTTCAAGCAATGCTTCATCGACATCCACAGTCGATCTCCGTTTATTTTTAACAAGAAAACGGATCATATTTGGGGAACTTTTACTGTGATTCAACCGTGCACTGGGGTGGCAGCCACAGCTATGATGCACCCATTACCCATCGAAAGACTTCCGTAGATTACCGATCAATTCCACATGCATCGAATATATCGCATCAGACAAGGAGATATAACGATTGTGAGCAAATTATTCACTACAACAAGCAGTGCAACCGTGGTCTAGCCAACTTGCATTTTTATTGGTATTTCAGTTTCAAAGCCAAATAACAATGCGTCACACTGCTGGACCTCGATTTTGTGAGGTACCTAAGTAAGCATCTTATCAACTTCTTTCTTATCAGAGCTGAAAAATGTAGGTCGCTAAGGGTTGAGTGAGTCGATCAGTAGACACATTGTTTCCTATTTGTGTATTAAATGACTCTCAATTGATGATTAAAATTGTTGTGGTCAGAGAATGCCTAATAATTCGCGAGGCATATTAGCTTGTCATTCAAAAGTTGTTGGATTATAAAATGTTGGCCCTCGAAATGAAAACGAAAGCAAAAGAGTATACTCATCTATTTCTCAGCAGTTGCAATTGCATCTTCAGGTGTTCAAAATAGGTTCAAAAGAGATGTTATATAACTCTTTTAACCACTCATTGCCCGTTAACCAAAATACACGGGACTGTTTTGAGAATAATTTCACTCACAAGTAGCTGAACAACATGAAGAATTAGGTTTTCCCGTGTTGGCTAGTGTAAGCAAGATACGCGCTTTTTAAGTGAAGATGACAATAAATATAATTAAACATTACTTTTTTATAGCCATTTGATTTGTGTTGACTCATTCAAATATAGAGTCTTACTGAACAGCACAAGGGGAATCATTTTGTTTTGAGGATATGTTTCAGCTCCGAGAAGCAAGTTGTCAGTAAACTGACACAAGTTAAAGAGCAAAACGATCTGATTGGAGGCTAAGAGAAACAACCAGGAAACCAACTCTGCGAGTGCAAGCAGGAGACCAATAGAAGCATGAAAAACATTCAAAATACCAAAATTTGGATTACCTTGATGAATGGATGAGCACCGCAGTATGTTTACTGTGTATTGTTGAATTTCAAAGCATGTAATCACACCAGATCCTGTAATACTCTTACATAATCTATATATAAAGATTATATTTGGGGATCAACTGAACTCCCAAGAACTGAAATCTTCGTAAGTGAAAGGCATAATTTTTGGAATCCCCTTTAAATCTGTTGGGTCAAACTTAAATAGAGTGTCCGATATCCCTACAGACATTCATCTTGTGAGCCTTCGATTGCGCCTTGCCACACCCAATGCTTCAGCTCAGAACTCAGTGAGTTAGGATTCGAGTTCAGATATGACAATAGAAAACAAACATTGTCGACCGATTATAAGGAGTAATCATTAGCTATCTAGTATGGGTATTGTTCAAACTAGTGCAACATTCTGACTTTCATTAGATTTGTTCTTGGAAGCATAGTTTCCCCGTAACGAATTTGAATGAAGCCAAAAACACAGGTTTGCTCAATATATCGTGGATCATTTCGCTGCATTTGTACACGTGCATACTGCAGTCTATGTGATCATTAATATATGGTCAGTAAATAACGTAATCATAGGCAGAGAAAGATTGCGGTCAAAATTACTCACCAAACACAGTTGTTACCAAGGTAGCGCCACAGTGATAAGCCATTCACGCTGTTTATACAGTTTGGGATGGTAATTGTGAATGGCTAGTACCTCGGGCGTATTTCTTCGTATTTGTTCTTACCAACTATTTCGAGCCTCATTCACGGCATTAGATATACTATTGCCCCTCATCAGACGCACCATAGCTGTAATAATATCCACTTTTGTTCTTATTTCTATTGGTCCAGTGACATTAAACTGTATGATTTCTCAATTTCGATGGCGGTTGCTGGTGCATCAGTTGTATAATAGCAAAGGCTCAGTAGAAAACATCATTGGAATCTGTTTATAGAAATAAATTACATGCACGACACAACAGTCGTACTTTCAGTTTTTCAATGTTTCATTTACTGTTCTCTGTTTTCGAGCACGAGCCCGTGATTTTTGCATGGGGTCTACAAATTTGTCCATCGAAAGGTATTTTTCAGTTTCCTAATACCTTCCGCACCTTGATAACTTATAATCACTTTCAAGGTAGCTAACTTATCCCTGTTTCTAACGCAAGACAATACTATCGATTAAATTTAAATCCCAAATGCTGGGCTCGAATTGAATGAATTCGTTATTAGACTTGACTTGCATAAATGTGAAGAAGCAACACTTAGTGAGGCCTAACCTTTCCTGCTACCAACGTCAAGCAAGGAGACAATAACCTTTATCTGTGAATAATGATGACTGCGGCGAATACGTTTCGAGAGTGACAGTCATCAAAAAACTGCCTCATCAGTTCAACAAATTTAGTTTCATCCACGTTGGAGCGTGCAGGAGAACAATACTATGGTGCTCAATGTTCATTTTTCCTTTAATTCACTGGAGGAGATAAATACTTACTTATTCCGACAGGTAAGATGAGATGTAGTGGAAGCTTGGTCAATAGTTCATCTTTCTCTACCTACTGTATTGCTTGTTAACCACCAGTGAGATAGGCCCAAAGCCAATTGGACGGGTAACCTGCTTTGAGTTTGTTGATAATCTGCCCGGACTATCCTCCATATTGGTTGTGTGCAACCGTTCTCAGCTGCGATCGGATTTAACTATCGTCTTGCTCTGACGTGATTTGTTTTTTCTCACTTGGTTTATGTCTTGTTTGAAAGACCGTTGAGTTTACAATAAATTGGGCTTGGGTTTACATCAAAATACTTACACAAGTCGGGTACTGAGTCATAGGATTTATGAGCGTTTAGAATACGTTACTTCTCGACTACAACTATCTGCCAAAAATTCTTGAATGTTTCACCCGGTTTGGGCATGGTGACAGTGATGAGCCGCACACCTCAGGGGCAACTTTCGAAGGTTAACCTTAGTGTTTCGGCTTTTTCGAGCTAAGGGTCAACACGTGCGTAGACTGCAAATTTTCATCAGTCGGCTTATATCCTGCGCATTGTGTGAAAAGAGATAAACTATTCACATTGCGTGCGTTGACCATCACAAATAACCTCATGAAACAGAAATTATTTGATAGAAGTAATGAACTTCCATTCTGTTTTGTGTGAAATGATTTTTAAATCTGAGCTGTAATTTACTGACTATCATGACACTCAAGATTGTGTAACTTCACGTGCATCTTACCCATAACAATCAATATAAAGTATGATTTACGAAACTGAAATGTATTTCCAAAGTGGGAGTCCTGTTTCGCAAGTTTGATCAACGCTTGTACACTTAGTCAGTCAACCAATGAGAACTTGTGGAAATGGTTCACGTATCGTCATATTTCAAATCTTTCAATGCAATCTATGCCGAAGACAGCCTTATTTTCCAGTTTCACCACGTCATATTCTTTTCACCTTGATACACCAACGGGAGACGTTGTTGTTATTTCAATGACCAATGTATTTTTCATCTCTTTAACTAACGGCTGCTTCAAAAGGTGGTCAACACACAGCGAAGCAAAACAATTCAACTGTGGTTCATTTAGACTTTAATTAGACCGAAATGAGTTGAACAACAAAGCGCGGCCGAAACTGGTCAATTTATTCATTCACCGAGTCGCGTGAGGACCTGTTGACAGAATTCTTTCTTGCGTTTTCCTGAATAATGAAAACCATCAAAAGTACTCAGTTTCTGCATCGTTGTATGTAATGGGCAGTAACAACGCGTATCTGGTCTGACTGATAGCTTCATGCGGCAAGTTCAAGCGTCTGAATTCCCTGACTGATTCAAAGGATCCAAAACGAAGGAAGCGAATTGAAGTGCTAATGGGCTACGGTTAAACCTTTTTTTGTATATTCACTGTATGTTGCCTACTGCTCAAATCATTCGGGAATATTGACACACGTCGTTTCTTGTGATTTAAACGATTTTCCGAAGATAACGCTATTAACCATATCTTTGGTTTGCGGAAATTTCTGTTGTTACTCGTTCAAGCTGGATTATCTGGAAGATTGAAGTGTTATGCTCTAGTTGTGAAGAGTTCAATGCCCTTTGTTGGATTCAAACCCGCGCATGGACGCCCCGTATGCTTTAATACAACACATCGAATCAGCTGAACCATCAGGCCACACCATTAGTGCTGATCTTTTCACATGCTCACCGAATCATGCATGTGCACTAGCAATTACACAGACACTCCCTCACTTACCACTCCGTAGTCTACTCCCCAGGTCACTTGTGTCGACTGTTCCCAAAACCAGATGGCCTGTTGACCAAGCTCAGGAGGATGAGCTTAAATCGTTGTTTGACCTGTTTTCCAGCTTTGTTTAGGTTTTGAATCTCAATACTTCCGTGAGCGCGCGACCTTCGGGGCACTTGCGTTTCACGCGTCCGTTGTTGCTCTGTTTGATCGCAATGTGCAGCCGTCTTCAACCTCGGCCGCCATTCTAGGGTTTTTGTTAAATGGTTCAAGCACAGTACTCNAAATGGTTCAAGCACAGTACTCAATCCCCCACTTGTTCTACCGCCCACCAAAATGACTGGCTGTTTTGAACCGCAACAACTAAGGGTTTCGGCCTCAACTCCGTTCGAACTTCTTGTGTTTGTGGCAGGTCAACAAAGTTATGAGTTTTAAGCATTTTCGTGAGGATCTATTGGAGGTTGTAAGTGATGATTGTGAAAGTTGATCAAATGTATTTCATGCTCTCATATTCTTGGGATTTTACTTAATAAAACAGACGGGGAGGTCAATGCGCAACCCAGCCCGATTGACCGGTGGTAATCACAGTGCACTTACAGTCGAAAAGGGCATAGGTGTGTGTTTTCATTGAACTCCCCGACTAATCCGTCACTTGGTACACTGACAAAATGCAAAGCTGACAGAGACAGATCCGGAGAGATGAAAACCTGGACGATCAGTTTATTTGCACCTCTGCGATCCACGTTCAAGTAAACAGATAGCAATGATGACAGCGTATTCATGTACCAGTGATATTGATGGTACGTGCATTCGACTCAAAAAAAATTAATTTTTTACGTATGATCAGTAATGGTTGCTCGGTGTAAACAACGACAATGTACATGTAGTTCGTGATACCCGATTGAATATTTCTACTGTATTTCGGGTCTGAGCAGACAATTGATCAAGTGGAACAGTTGCACTTCCAACGACCTAGCACTTTTATTAAACAAGTTGATCATTAAAACACCATTTTGAAGTATTTGTAGACATCGTATGTACGGATCTCACCTGCAGAAATCAATACAAATCGTCTAGAATATATTATTTAGAATACTCGTCTTTGCAGCCTAAGGAATCTTGGTTGAGTTGTTCACAAAAGACAGCGCGCATGCTTTAACGACGAAACTGGCAGAAACAGCGAAAAGAATACCAACCAATATGCTCTTATGCTTATCCGAACCGAAATGTATTACCCATACAACTAGCCGGACGTTGACATTGCACACAAAGGCAATCTTTTAGGACCAACGACTTTTTATGAAATACCCCAGTAAGAGTAACTGGTTAGTGTTGAGTAACCTAACATTCCTTTTCACTTCGGAATGTTGATTCGAGATAATCCAATGTCGCGGAATCATTGCAATGATTTTCTATTAAATTATGTTAGTCAGATGCATTCGATCGACTATATTCTACTTAACATAAAACGTCAGTACTTCTATCTTCAGTATGTTCAGTATGTTAGAACAGCCGTGTATGACAGATACCATGTTACTGAAAAAGTCTTACTGGGTTAAAACAGTATACATCGAATATGTATCCCTAATTCCAGACTTCAACAGCTCTCCATACAGTTTGCTCATACTTTTCCCTGAATAATACGTGTACCAGGTTAGCACCTGATGCAAACTTACTTCTTACTACTTTAGCAGAGGTCCCATAAACTAAGGTCAGGTCTGATCAGGTCGCCGTTCTATAAATGTAAATCCTTTCGCTAAAGCAACATTTACGAGTACCATAATTTCGGCCATATCAACAGCTGCTATCCATGAAACCATATGCTGCACTCCTAGTACGCTAATTGGCGAGTGAAAATTCCAATTTCTCATTGAGCTTCACCGAATGCTGCCCAGTATACCTTCCTCTAATTATCTTACTGGCAAAGTTTCTATCGGCGCTGCATGCAGCCTTTAGATGGACCAGTATTTCTTTTAGACCCTGAGCATTCTTAAAACCTGAGATGAACAATAGCATAAACATAATTCAAAACAGTTCTATTTCAATGTCAGTAATCCAGATGTGCCCAGCTAAACACCGTCCGGGTTGGTGAGAATATTTCTCATTACTTTCATCAGAACATGCTATACCAATATACAGAACACTGTGTTACTCATGGTGATTATCACCATTTTAGTCATTCACTTATCGATCTGATCAATTCACTACACCGAATGATACTTTATTAGATTAGATATACCTCGAAAAGACCAATTTATAATTTCTTTGACGGAATAGGCACTTTAAAAGACATTCATTTAGGTAATAACGCTCAGTTACCTGGTAGTTAGATTTTGTGAATTGGAACACAGCTTCGACGCAACTGGAGGAGCTTCCGAGCNGAGCAAGCCTCTTTCAGTTCATTCGCTCTACATGGAACGTTAGGTGGTGGCCAACACGTATCCACTTGACTGACATCGGGATACTGCTCACACCATTGACGGGAACGCTTGTCTGGAAATCGGCGCCAGCGATAAACTATTCCCGGACGTGAGCAAGTGGCATTCAAACACTGAGACCAATGACCCCAAGGAAAACTTTGACAGGCTTCTGGAGGCATTGTGGGTGAATTGTAAATTGAATTCATCGGTATATTCACTGGACAACGTTCTTTGACAGTAACCGTGTGACATGTTTTCTCCTCCTGCAAATCGAAATCACATTTTTCATCGAACGTGTTAACTGTGAGAATTTTTTCAATAATTCTACATAATTTTATGTTTACCGCTGTTAAACGGTTTTGAGATCAACCGGGTATTCCACCACAGACAATCTGATCTTCAAATGGTTTTCGCAGTGGTTTCAGATTTTGCGCACTCGAAAACATTTTCGAATCTAAAATGGATAAAATACAGTATATCACAAGAATGTTGGTCGAAGCTAAAAAATAGTAGGCGCCAGAATGGACGGCAGTTGCGATAAAGATACATTGCTCTTACTACAGACATTATTTTGAATACTTGATGACCCAAAAGGGTTTTAGTAGCAATCAGTTTCATGTCTAAATTCAGTGACAGGGCAGTTTGGATTGAAAGCGCATGGCAGAACATGGGAACTAAAGTTATTTACCATGAAGCAAGAATTGTTTAATCTGTTCTGCCAATCTCAATATTTCAACAGAAGGCTATTGCTGAGCTGCAAACAGTGTACAAATTTATTGATAACTGCAAAGATGTTCACAGTAAAAAATTCGGTTTGAAATCAATGCACATAGAAACAAGCAGAAGAAATGGACTTCAACGTTTTCAGTTCGCTGAAGAAGAGTAAGTTTTTTATATCTAGTTTGGTGATAGTAAAAATCGATCTAAAAAGAGCTAAACGGCTGATTGTTAATGGTGCGAATAACCTTTAGTTGCAGACGATCTAGAAGAACTAGAATAGAATGGGGCTTTGCAAGAAACGTTACTGACATAATAGGGAATCGTTTGCTGTTTGAATTGTTGTTAGCAAAAGGTGAATAGGTTTGAATCGATGACCTTGGACGAAAAGTAAAGCATTGATTTCTTATCTCATGTGAGACAATAGTATAAGCCTTGGGTTTTAAACAAGTGAATTTTGAGAAAAACGACAGCGAAAAATATGAAGCTCTACAACTAAGCAAAACAAGAACCAGATGAGAGTCACTTTGAAATGGACGTTGGATTACACACGAACCATAGGTGATGATGCATCATTGGCATTGGTAAAAAGAAGCCTGTATAAATCACAGTAGTTCCTTTAAAGTCGAGGGTAAAACGAAAGAACATTGACACAAGCTACTTCCACAGGGAGGATTGAAAGTTATGTTACTGACCGGAAAAATAACAAATGGCAAACAAAGCTTTAGCACAGGTTGACTGAAAATCAACCATCGTCCATGCTTTCTCGTGCATAAATTGATTACATTTACAAGTAAACAGTCCCAAACCGCAAAGATTTGTGGACTCAAGAAGAAAAGACATGTTAGGCAAGTGGAATTTTCTGTCGTTCATGGTTGAGTGCGTTTTGTCATTCACCGCACTCTAGTGCACTCGCCTAGTGCCCAAAACATTGCGTTTCAGCCACTCTTGATATTGATTTCAAACAAACACGCGACTGCTGTGAAAATGCCCAAATCAACCGCCGTAACAGTAACACAATGAAAGGATTGCTCATTGATAATTATGGGTATTATGTCAGAGCACATAGGTAAGGGATAGCAGGCAGTTGATCATTACTCAATTACTCTGCATAAATGATAATAGAACAAAATGATTCTTTGAGCTGATTATCTGATTGACTCTACGGAAGGTGACTAAAACCCACTTAGCAATCAGGTGCNTGAACTGGTATTGTTATGAGTGGAAAGGTGATATCCTCTATCGCTCGTCGTTTCCAGCTTCTTCATTGCTGTCAATTGTTATTTCTTTATGTCTGCTTCGATTGACAATGAGTTCCTTCGTTCCACATCATCAATATATGCAGCAACTGCGTTTTACCAAATGAACTATCAATAGTAATCGGGTACCAGAGTTAGCTATACCGAGTTACAAGCGAAGACCAAGAACAAAGCAACTGAGTGTACCAATCAGTATAGATTCTGTAACCTAATGAAGGGAAACTGCGTTATCTTATCAACATCGACATCTGGTACCTGATAATACCGCCATCTCTCACATTGGTTCTAAGAGTACCGTTTACAGTGGCTTTGAGAAAGCCGTACTGGCTTTTTATTTGTACAATCTTGCAGATGGTGAATTATAACAGTTTATGATCGAACAAAGGTGAAAATTTGTTATTATTAAATTTAAATGACATGATCATGATTACGAATATTATTATTATTATTATTATTCTCATAAATGTAGAAGCTATTGTTTCCACAACCTTAAGGCTTATGTTAAAACACTGTGGAAGGAGAACTGCCATTGCACTATGCCCTTGTGTTAACTTATAATTTTCTCTCACTTAATCGGGTAGAATATTACAAATAATTACTAAGAACACTCTATTGGCAACATTTTGGTCCCATGTGTTGGTTAATTTAGCTTTGTTCATAAACACATCATTTTCTTCACTTACATTTGCCTCCCATTAAACCAGAGTGATTCGAACAGAAACTACCGATCAAAAATTGGCTACCTTACCGCCGGTAAACTATCTCTTTTAATCTCCAGATTATATACCGCAGTACTGGCAGCTATAAGACGAACCACCGCAGCCCAATTTCTCCTTTGCTTTGTATGACATACTAATCTTTTGTTTGATCACCCCCCCCCCACGCAGATTCTCTGAAAAGTGTTACATTCATTCGATATCGAGGCAGCAATAAATGATACATACTTTTCTTTTGCCTTGAGGAGCGCTGAGGTGAGAATAACTTAAAAGTGTATTTGAAATTTCGAAGTGAGTGAATTAGGCATGGGGGCTTCACCACATTTTTAAAACACGCAAAATAAGTGAACATGAAACTTAAGATATTTAAACAAATTGAAAGATCTATACTTCATTAAAGAAGATACAGGAACAAAGCGGCAGTCAAGATGAAAACAAGCGTTGCACACAAAACAAAGCTAATAATGAAGTATACCGGAAAACAATGTCTGTATTATTTATGTAACTGATATTCATGAAGATAAACGGTAAGTTATTTTCCTCAAGTTCTCTCGTGGATCCACTAAAGTTAGACCTTGTGATTTATTCGTTAAATAAGAATAAAAACTACAATTTAACCAAACGGTTTAGGACACTCAATAAATTAGGTGATGATTCACTTGATTTACCGAAGATGTGAGCTTCTTCACCATGTTTGTACCTTCTGTTTGTAAACCTAGAGTGACTCAGTGACGTTTGAGTAAAACAAATGTTATTGAATGTAATCGCCCATTGTTCAGACTTTTCAAATAGTAAAACACAAAATCCAAGAAGGTTAGACTCGATCTTTGCACTCTTCAAAGCTTATCTGTGAAGCCCCTATACCAGACTTAAGGTTCAGAGCCTTCATATCAAAGCAGTTTATTTCGTAATTTGTACTTAAATCTGGATCGAAAACCTGATTTGCTGAGAACATTTCAACTGGGGTTACCGAGTGACAGTAATAATGACTCATTACGTTTTTTACCTCTGAAAGACAACCAAGACAAATTGTTTCACTCGTCCTGTATCGTCCTGTTGTGAAGTTCACAAATTTATAACTCACATGCTTTTACGTTAGGAGTTCAAATTTCGAAGAAGATTGTGCAGATGTGTGCATAACAAGAGTTAAATTGGAGTATAGCGCTCCTTTAAAGACATGGCTCAAATGATGAAATTTGAAGGATGATTTTTCACCAATGGACATGTTAATATTACATAAACTTTAAAAACATCTATAATCAAGAGAAATGTAAATCGTAGATCGAAATTGTATCCAGTGCACCAGCTGCCTTAGACAGGTGGAAATTAGTATACGACTAACCAGAATATAAGCGAAATACGGGGTGGTACTCACAGTGAAGGTAAATACGTATGCAGTGAATGTAGTTTAAACTATAGAATGTCTTGGGGGCCCAAAACAGCACCAATGATTTCGTAATGCAAGTAACTCCATCACCAACTGTTCCGTCAAAAATACATCCTAAGCATCAAAATGCTTGAAAACAGGAAACTGCTCCAAAAAATGTCCGGTTTTATCAATTTATCGGTTTTAGGAAATCCATTCGCTTTGAACTTTCGAATCGGGTGAGAACGTGAGAACGTTGCAACGAGTGTGAAAGAATGAACGCAATACCTAATCTAAATGTCTTTGAAGTTACCTAAATTTTCGATCGTCTATTGCGTTTGTGAATTTATTTACAAAAGGATTTTCAGCGCGATTAGTTAAGAAAATATGTTGCGTTAAATTAAACTCAAAACATTATCAAATTTGTATAGGCAATTCTCAGATTATTTAAGCCAAGCAACATTTGGCAACAGCACTCGCAGTTGTTACTTGATCGGACGTTGAACAAGATTAAACAGAGTAAGAGTCGGTAATTCAGTTTAAAGAAGTTAAAAGCTTGAATATTCCCATGATAGCATTGAGAAAACGAGTCGGTGAGCGAAAAATGGTTTTCCTATATTCTTTGCCATGCTCTTACATATCATATAGTGGAAAAAAATCTTACATAATCGTAGCCATTGGATCATTTTAAAGTCAAGATTCGGAGGTAGAGAGTAATGGGGTATGTATGTGTATGTGTTTGCCTGTGTTTGTATGTGCGTGTGTAGGAAAGCTTTACGTGTTAGTTGATCTGACCTTTCCCCACTTGGGTCAAGTGACACGTCATGTTCCGTCTTGGTTT
>UZAN01045780.1:0-19970 GCA_900618425.1 Echinostoma caproni
ATGTATCTACGTAATAATGCATGCATGACATTTTTGTCTGTAATCATCGTATGCGTATTGACATGAAATATAACCCCACAAAACAACGTCATTCGACCGTCAAAATTCTTCGTACAGTACTGTCAACGATGTGTGGGTTTCCCTTTTCAGGAAAATATGCTGTCGTGATTGAAACTGCGAAAAACGGTAAATCTCACTGAATCTTGATTCCCGTTATGTTCATTTCATACTTGAATAATTGTCCAGTTTAATTTATTTTAAACTAATTTAACTGGTGCCCTTATATGGAAAATCCAACCACGAGAATAGTGCTGTGCCGTGGTCAGGTGTTTGCTCTTGTGACAAACCTCCTTATATTGATTACACTTCATGAAAGTTAATCGTGCGTGGTCGTTTGCGCAATGCGACTGGTGGGAGAGAGTTGTTTCTCCGTGATTTGATCAGTAATGCATGTCTCAAACAAAAAGAGCAAACGCAAAGAGGTTCAACTAGTCACCAAACAGTTGATGGATAACAGATATCCACAAAATTTTCTACAAATAATTCAAAAAGCATTAAAAGATCTATACAACCAGAAATGAAAAAGATCGGTTGGATCGCAACTAGTGTCATACCTTATCGCGGCAATACCGCAGAAGACATCCAACGAATATTGAAGCGGTTCAATATACGGGTCGCTTTTCGGGCAACCAATACTCTTCGTTCACTTCTGATGCGGCTTAAGGACAGACGACCAACAGCTGATCAGTGGAATCTTATTTACAAGATAAGATGTAAACAGTGTACAGCCACGTACATTGGACAAACAAGTCGACAACTAAAGACGCGGGTATCCGAACATGACAGAAAATCCAAACATCCTCCAATAACTGCATCTGAGCTTAGGACCCTTGAGAGAGACTCAGCTATTGCTCTACACTCCATCTCTGAGAGACACTCTATTGATTTCGAAAAACCGATTATTCTGAAACAATGTTTCAGATCATATAGAGGACGTTTGATTACGGAGTCATTGTTCATCAACAGCGATCCTATTGGCGTCAATCAATCGGACGGGACCCAACTATCAGTTCACTAGCTTAATACCAAGTGCACAACCAACCGTTCACACACACACCCTTGCTCCCATCTTCTATGACGTCATCATTAACTCTTTGACCTCTTGCTTCATTCACAACTTACATGATCTCATTTATTACCTCACACACAAACACACACCAACTGAATTGTTCCTCCCCCCCCCCAGACCAATCAAAAAGCACCTCCAATGGATAGGGATTTCTCTCAAGAATTTTGTTTGATGTTCGCTTGTAAATTGACTAGAAAAAGGCCTTCCAAGAGGGTCGAAACGTCGTCAATCGAAAATTGTTGTTTTGACTTCCTCTTGTTGTGGCTAATCCAAGCATTGCTATACGGATCTAATAAAAGTAATGCATGTCAACTAGAGACTCTCCACAATGATCAGAGCATTCTTCCTACTTTGTTGAGCGAATGCTATCCATCTAAAGCACTCAGTCCTGGACTTGACTGACTGAGCCCCAACGGGTCCAAGGAATGAAGCTTATTTTAGACGGATATATAAATTGAAGATGATACAAAACTGGATACCGAAAGCTTCCACTTATCCTTGGGTGAATTTTGTTGTACTGTGTGATGTGCCTGGTATACAGCTCAAGCGTTTTGATTTCGATCCTGTAGATAAATATCATCTGAATGGATTTTAACACATCAGAGTACCCTGTTCGTAAAAGGTAACCTTTTCTGGCTAGCTATCTCGTTATGCGTGGGGCAGGTTTCAGTGCAATGCCCTGGTTCATTCTAGTGACCGCTTTATGTGCACCCTGTGTAATTTCGCCAAACTACATCCTCAACGTTCGTTTTACACGTTTTTATTCCATCGTGAATGCAGTTAATGAAAATTAATTTTATCACATTGCCACCGCCTCCATCACTCCCAGCAAAAACAAAGTTTGATAGTAAGTTCATCAAATCCCAGCACGAACAGATAAGCGTTTCTTGTAGTGAACGATACACATGAATGGAATACATCTCATATGATTTACTACTCAATTTTTAAATTTTATGAACTTTGGTACATTTCACTTTCAAGTGATCGGCAATAAACGACAATTATAGTTTGTCTCTTCACCATCACAGTCAACAAACACAATTGCAGGTGGTGACATACACAGTAATTGCGCGATATAAGAATGATTTACACCAATCTCGTCAAACCCCAACCTACCCCATGAACCCTTTTCAAAATGCAATAGCAATATTCATCTCATTCAATCTAGGTCATGCATAGTAGTGGTGTTTTTGGTACTGGCGATTTCATAAATCCAGCTTGAATTGGTTAATTACTAAAAAAACGTTTTTCTTACTTATTCCCCGTTAATTCTGTCTGATTTTATAGACAACTTGAAAGCATTGAAGGAATTATGGGGTAAGGATAACTTCATATTCACATTTTCTGTAATTTATCTGGATGGTTGTATGTTCTTAGATCAAAACAGTCGAGTGCCGCTGTGGACTCGTATGAGGAACTTCTGAAAATTTTGGAAACCCGATTATGAAAAAGATGCCAACACTCTTTGGTTTTCATAGTGGTATTTGAATGCGAGTTACTGGTCTTCAACAACGTGAAATGCTTTCATACTCTGAGAATATCTCTCAGTCAAAATACATGACTGTCTTCAGTCTTATCCGTGTCTGCACACAGCGACATTTTTCTATGACCCTCAAGGCAATCTGATGGATCAACTTTCCATGATTGTAATGGAGATTGAGGTCCCTCAATCTGTCACGGGGCTGGTTGATCGGCAATACGGATGGAGTGTGCCTACGTGCCTGTGCACCCATGTACCTATGCCTCGCACCTATTGCTTTGCTAGGTGACAGTGACTGCCGTGTTGCACCCTGCAATTGTCTCATGCTTAAACCAAAACCGGGACCAGTTTGTGAGGTACGGATTCTCACTGATACTTGCTGAGAAAGCGTTACGTCCGTAGTTTTTGTTAGTAGATCTTGGCTGATAACTACCCACAAACGCTCTCATCCGATATACAATAACGCATTGAGCACTAGAGACTGATCGTTGTGTTTTCGTTTGAAGATTAGTGAATTTATTTACTGACAATATGGTATTATCCGAATGTTTGCCAAAGCTCTCATCTTGTGCCCACCAACCCTGTTCATGCGGGACTATTGCATTGCAATTTTAATTCATGGGTATTATAGTTTTATCAGAGATTTTCGGTATAATCGCCAAATTGGTTTTCTGTCTAACGAGAACGAGTTCAAGGGTTTTCACCTCTGAAAAGCATTAAAAAACATAATATTTAGACGGTGGATGTTTGGAATAACCCAGTCGGTTTCTCACAAGCACCGGGCACGATTGATGACATTCATTGAGGCATTTACTCCTTTGATGCCTGTGAAAACCGAATGAGTTAATTCAGATATTCACCGTCTAAATTGATTGAGTCATTTGTACACGCGCTCACCATCGTTTGCACACTGGTTATGACGCTGGTTGCGAACGATTCGTAGTACTATCCTCAGATTGCTTTGTTTTGCCACGTCAGGCCCAGTTTGCTGTATAAAGCAGATGTTTTGGCTGTTAAATAACTTCCCGAGACCGTCTCAATCCCACCCATGTAGCACATAGACAATTATCGTTCGTCCACTGTCTCGCCATAATTTACTCTTCTGATCAGCTGATATTTGTCGTCTTAACTATAACCAACTATTAGGAAAAACCGCCAAACCACGCATGATACAAGTTCCTAATTTCGAAATTCAAGCTTGGTATTTTTCCATCCAGTAATCACATCAACTGTTATGCCTCCTATACCTTTCAGACGCGAGTGAATCCGGTTCAGCAGGAGCAGTCTAACGAACACCAAGGAATAAGTTCTATGGTACGTGCACGATTGAAATATATTATTGCTGACCACACGAGTGACAAAAGAGTTGGTCACCAGAGGGCGTACTGCTTCCGCCGCACAAAACCTGCATGGAGTGGTCCATCTGTCAAGCGAATTTTGTCCCGTCTGTTCTATTTAATCAACCATACTCTCGGATTTTACATCATTCATATCACTTTTGACGAACCGTTTGGTAAACAGTGCTTTCATTTCCAGTCCTACTGATTTTATGGTCTTCGCCCGTTCAGTTCAGCCAGTGACTTTTCCATATCTGGTGATATTTCGGTCTCGGCTTTATGTTCAAAACAGATGTGACTAAATCGGAAAATGAAAAAGCAAATCATACCGCGTTCAAACGTGAATAACTGAAAACTGAAAACGTTTATGTACTGGTCATTTGGTTTGTCCACTGTCACAACGATCCATTTGAACGTTCGATCGAATGAACATCCAAGAAAAACGGATGATTGTTTTCTTGTACTTTAACAGTACTGTAAGTTAGCGGTGACATGGTTCAAGTCGATTTTGCCATCAGTCACACGAAATACGTCATCCGTGTAACATTCGTGGTAGGCTGTAGCTTTATTTATGATTTTGTATCGAGGGTCAGCGCATGATAAACCTATCTACTTGTTAACTGTGCTTACTATCAAAGCAAATTGCACATTAAATTCGTATCTTGGAGTCAGTTGTTTGATTTAGTTTTTGGAATACCTATTGCTCCATTTCCATTCACAATTTATTCCCAGATGTGTTCAGTTCATCAGTTTGCTCAATGATACACTGAAGAAATACACAGACTATGAGACCGGTCGTTTAAATCTAACCTTTCATGCTCATAGCCGATTGTGAAAACGCAGGCGTACCTAGAATGGCGTGTATTTTGAAAATGTATAATTCAAACCGGAAAATTGAGTCCAATCTAGATTTCTTTCCGTTCAGACAGTAGTATTTCAAACCCCCTGATGAAACTCCCGTTAAATCATCACTTTGTTCTTTCTAAATTAGAAGAAGAAGACATTAGGAACTGAATAGTGGAGAAGAAGCCTAAAACGCACAAAGAACTGATGTCGATTTACGAGAATCAGCAAGATGAGCTATGAAAGTTGTGATGATGAATTACATCGGAGCCCATTAGTGTAGGCGCGATATCTGCTTTGTAATTAATTCATATTTACACGTGCGTAGATTTGTGAGATGCTCTCTCTCTTTAATTGACGGCCTTCCATATGTCACGTTCACGCGCAATCCTAAGTTCCATCATCCAACCACGCACCTAGTAAGCATCAGACCTAGTTTCGATCCCGTTCGGCTCTCCAGTCCCCTAGTTCCACCGGTTTATCGTGATTAGAAAGTCGCTCTTTTTGTAAGGATGGGCGTTTGTGTTACGAATAAGCCACCAATGAGCCAATCAATTCGTTCAGAAACAGACAACTGATTGATAGTAACTGAGCAGCGTGGTGTTTTCAACACGGTTAGTGAACCGGAATTTCCTTATCCGATTGACAGAGCGTTGCATCATGAGTCAGTTTCTAACAGTTACCCAATTTGGAGATTTGAGTTAACCACGTTTATCTGCATGCCGCTCCATTGAAATTGACTGACAAACATCTACCTGACACCAGTTTGGAATGTGCTAGGGGTTCTAATTGCTTAACCGCCTTTCTGCTCTGCACATTCACACTGACATTGCAGATATCTTTGCGGCTCGTTTGCAGTGTCAAGCACTTCTTAATCGGAGAGAAGCGGACGTACGCAGTTCCGTAGATGGATTTCTGTTTGCCTGCGTAAAATTCGTACCGTAAAGCTTGTTCCAACAGTCGAGGTACGTCATCGTCGTTGATTGGAATGTATGGCTTCCTATCCCCACAAGAGAGTAACATTAATCTAATCGACTGTTTTCGTTGAACACGTCAATGTAACCGTTTTGCTCTAGAGTATAGTGAGCAACTCGAATTATTCTTCTAGCCTGTACTCGATGCAGATGCGCCTACCGCGAGGCAATGGATTATGAACCAGACCACGTTCGTACGGTGGAGGCAGAAGACTTGCAAAGGTTTTGTATTGTTCTGGCTATATCCCTTGAGGGGAGACAAATATTCCAAGTTAGAATTTCGGGTGACTTTGAAGATCAGGTAGTTCAGGCGTATATTTGATTTCTCCCTTTCCATGGTAGAATTAATGATCAGATCTAAGTGGTTGATTGCATCAGTAGCATGTTTTTCTTCCTAGAAGCTATTCGAAAAGCTGAAGGCATCAATTATAGTGTGATTTATATTTGTTTTCCGAGCTTTGAAGACTTGCTTTAAATAAGCTGTTTGTGATTAGCCCCATCTGAATTCCCCTGTCCTCCCCCCTCCATCCATTTTTGCTGTTGAAGGATGAATAATTATACACAATTTGACTTGTGTTTTGTTTATGTAATCACACTATTCGCATGGCTCCGTGGATAAATGAGAACATTGATGAATTGCGATTGCACACCATGGAGGGACATGTAATTCCCGTTGGTTTCATGATTGCTCCTTAACGAACGTATTCTGAATGATATTTTTCAACACGGAACGTCTTATATGTTCTGTTTGATGGGAGAGGTCTTACAGGAAAACCGGACTTGTTAGTTTGATTCAGTTAAACTTAATTTGGTCCTGGCTTACTGGTTGTTTTCGTTCAGGGATTTGGAGTTCGTATGCGATTCTCGAACAAACTTTCGCTTAAGTGAAAATAAAGTTTTAGTTTTCAGTATCTAGATCCATTGCCCGTGCCATGTGGTGCAACAGTTTTGATTACTGTCTCCCAGCTACCCAATTCTCGGTCGATCCATGCGAGAGAATTGAACGGAAAGTAACTGAAGCCGGGAGCACAATCGAGTCAAAAATACAGGATGGAATTGAAAGAGATCTACGTCGGAACGGACTAGATGTACGAGTACCAGTAATCGTGGGAATCAGACAAATCACCGCGTTTCCTTAACCATCGTTTATGTTGATCGAAATCCACTCCCATCCTTAGCGAGGAGGTCTAATCTGACCTATTTGTCAGTACGTTCGTACTCATTTCCTATCCGGACCAGCTTCGACCGTCTACAATTTCTTTATAGCCAGGCGCTGATCCTGTGCCGATGAAGCTTGTCCCTATGTCCCAGTTACCCTAATTTATCGAGAAACTTCACCTGATACTGTAATTAACCAAACATCCACGTCATACCTTTCTGCTACTTATCTAGTTGTCCCACCCTACTCCTCTAATCAGGCGTAGACAGTGGTATTTGAACACCGGTAACCGGTCGTTATAGTTCTTTCTCACTGATCTTATCTCTGAGGCACACAGGAGAACCGAATAAGGTACTGGCGGTTAATTTTGTTTCATATCTCTCACCTCTGTGGAAGACAGTCGTTTTTCTTGTTCCTAATCTCAAGTTTTCACCCTAATCCATTGCAGGTCACATGGAAACCGAAGTGTTAGACAGATCTACCATTCGTGCGTGAATCAAAATCAATGGAACGTATGAAGTCGCTCATTCAGTTTGATTGTTTGATCTGTTTGTTTTCTTTTGTTTTGACCAACTAGTATTAATAATAAAACTATAGCAGTAAAATCCTTTCATTTCCTATGGAATTCGGCATGCGACCAAAATAAAAACTATTTTTTAATCAAACTCAGGAAGTAGGAGCTGATTATCTGATAAGTTATGGGCAGCGCCCATTACCGATCAGTGTGTGAATTGTGCGCACGAATTCTGTAACGGAATAAACTGGATGGCGATGATTTGATGAGTGAGCATCGACGTGACCAGCAACTGATAGGTCATTCTACCTCATACTCCTGGCTTACTATGACTCAAGACATGCAATGTTTGTAGATAAGTTTCGAAACCAATCAAATATATATCTTAATTTGACGTAAGATACTTGCCTAGATCCGAAGCTACTCATAAAGCAGTAGTATTCCTTGCACAACGTTGCGGTATCACAATTGATGCGCATTATAACAAATTGCATCAATTTCCCTGCGTTCTCCTACCATCTCCGTGTATGTTCCTACAAATCAGGAATTTAATTTTCTCCGATGCTCTTCATTCAGTGAAAGTAATAATGTACACACATTTATAACTCTTTAACCTCACTGACAAAAGTATGAAAATATGCCCGGTGGCAACATCATGATGAAAATTTCACGGATACCAAACTTTATCGCACAATTTGGATGCCAATAATCATGGATGAGGTGCTTTCCATCTGTACTCTGACTTATATTTACTTCATTCCACACGCTCTAAAATTCGACTTGGTCTTTGCTATCTTCTACTCATATCCTCATACTTTCGTCTCGTGCATCTAGAAAGATTTCTTGCCCACCACAATGTTATATTGCTATAATGTAATGTGGCAGACTCTCAGTTCGTTCATTGTGTTCATGCTGAGAGTAAAATCTCTCGTTTGGTTGGTTGATGTTCATTCTTCATCGATTATTAACTAGCCCTACCGCTGCCTCACGTTGTTTGCACCGTTATGAACAAAGAAATTGCACTTCGATGTTTGTCACTCTTTGTCACCCCCAGCTTCACCCCATCCCCCACCCCAACTTTTAACAGATTGCATTAGGCTGGATCGTCGCTCAATGAGAGTCGGGACACTTGATCCAAAGGGAAATCCAATGGAATTGAATAAACCAAGTCACTTGAATTTGAAACATTTTTTGGGATGAAAAATTTGAAAAGACAATCAGCACCGTGTCACCCAAATATTCCGGACCACATAACTTGCCATCTAGGAGAATATTGATAACGTAGAAAGTTCATTGATATCGGGTAATCTCTACAATCAACCTTTTAACTTAAAGAAGACATCAGGGAAAAGAACCCTAATGAGCACCGCTCTCGTTGGTGAGCTCGAGCAAAAATAGCCTTAAAGTCAGAAGTCGTTTCGACTGTTCGTGAACAAGGATCGGAAAATTGAAAACATTTTTAAAGTACAGCAGTAAGAGACAGTACCGGATCACAGAGTGGTTGAGTGAGTCGAAGACTACTTCTTGATAAAAACGAATCAACTCATGCATTGAGATACAACAAAAAATTAGATGTAGGAGTTCACGATTGCACAACCGAAAATTCTAACTGCCTTTGTATATTTCGCAATGGTATGCAAAACAATCATCGAAATTTGGTATTAATATGAATGTCACACAGGTTGTTGGGTAAATGCGGCTAACTCGAGTCAAGTCAAGAAGCAGCTTTAACTCGCCCCATAGGAAATGAACATTCAGCTACTACACAATTACTCTTCTGGGGAACTGGCATGGTAAAAACAAAACAAAAAGGATAATGATAATCTGCATATACAAACAAACAAGGGAAATTTGGTGAATTTTGTGTTTAAGGGTCCCAATGAAAAGATCGGCGTTAGTAAGAAACCGTGCCAAGTACGGTATTATGGAAGACTTGTATATTGTGGTGCGTGCGGTTATATTCTGATACTTCGATTGAGTGCTAGATGTAGAGACACATTTACTAAGGTGAGAGTACAGTGAGTGAGATGGGTCTCGTAGTATCCTGGCAGAAAGTTCCTGACAAGCTCTAAAGTGCTGTGAAATAATAAACTGCACAACATGCTCAAGAGATATACCACTGTTTGAAGGATGTACGTATGAGTTCGAAGTGTTTGAATAAAAGATGCGGAAAAATAACTGGGGATACATAAAGCCAGTGGGGAAGGATA
Organism: Echinostoma caproni; assembly: GCA_900618425.1. NCBI lineage: Eukaryota > Metazoa > Platyhelminthes > Trematoda > Plagiorchiida > Echinostomatidae > Echinostoma > Echinostoma caproni. The sequence goes on from UZAN01045780.1 coordinate 9,647, forward strand.
CAAGACAAGACAAAAACGTTTTATTAGATGAGTTCGGGTAGATAGCAGTTTTAAACGAATAATGTAAAAAATGAGTTTCCTGACTTTGTGAAACGTCTCAAAGATATGAGGAGACCCAGAAAGATTGTAGAAAATGATGACTCCCAGGCATTTGACGGAGCATACTCTGGAAACTTGATCGTCATTCATAATGACATGCTGGCAGGAGTTCATCACATCAATGTATTGGTCACCCTTCAGCAAAGAAAATAAATCATACTTACCCTTGGAAGGATTCATTATAAGGTTGTATTGTGAAGACCAATCGGTGAGCAGTGAAATATTCTGCGTAACTGTAGTGAACATGTATAAACTGAACATTCTTGTTTCATTACATGCTTGATTGGCTTTGTACAATTTCGGCCCGTTATATAATTCGATTTCAAATATTCTGATGTTTTATTTCATACTGCGTACTAGTTCGGTTGGAGCTTAACTGCGCGGAGTTATTGCGATTCGAATTCCGATACCAAAAACATATTATCACATTTGGTGTCGCGGCCAGTTTTTATCACATTATGGACACCTGCAAATTAGAAATTCTTGATATTCATTGCAATTCACGTTATGTGAAAGATTATTTGGAGCGTTTTGAGATTTGGTGCCTCAACCGCAAGAGTCTGGACGCTGAGAGGAAGACGGCACATTTTCTTACTGCTGTTGGAAAGGAAGCTTATGCGCTAATTAAAACTTTGGCATTCCCAGAGTCACCAACACAACTGAAGTGCAACGAATTGAAAGAGTTGTTACTAAAAGATTTCCAGTCGGTCAACTTCGAGGCAGCTGAGCGAGCCAAATCCCATTGCCTTGCTTGTGATCCTAATCAGTCCGTCCGAGACTTCATTCTTCAGCTGCAGACTCAATCTGTGCGCTGTAATTTCAAAGATCAGCTTCAACCCAGCTCCGTATTAAACTCATTGCTGGACTTAACTGTTTTGAACTACAGCAGCAGTTATTGTTGGTTCCAAACTGCACATTTCAAACCGCAAATTTGGTCTGCGAACAATATCATATCTACGACGTACAGTATCATCGTTTAGATCCAATATGCGACATACTCTTTTTCCCATACGGTCTAGTACAATGCCCCTGAAGGGTCGTAAACTGTTACCACGACGATACACGACTTCCGCAGACTACAAGTTTAGAGGATTGGTTCGAAGTACTCGAATGTTGAACAGCTTCGCTGGACTGTGCCCCGTAGTTGAATGTGCTGCTTTACGGTATTGCATTTGAAAGTTATCGACGCCTCTGTCCAGTTCATCGAATGTATTGGGATTTAAGGAAGCAATGGCACTATTCAGCGTGCGCACAAATTTTTCGCCTGCGCCATTGGATTGTGGATGTCGGGGAGGAGTGGGAACATGCCGGCAATTCACGGAGTTCAACAAATTGGCAACTTCCTTGGCAGTAAAATGACTTCTATTGTCAGTCACGATAGCATGCGGGACACCTCTACTGAACGTTTTCCTGAATGCTCGAATAGTAAATTCTGAAATGGGCGATGCAGTAAAGTAAACTTCCCGTCTACGGAGGTACAATAATGCGATCGTTGTAGCACAAGACACCATCACACGTCACAGAAATTTTCTCACAACGTTTATAGGATTCCGGAAATCTACGCTTGATATCACCTCGCCAATCTCGACGGACACAGGAAATGATAGCGTGGTAATATTTTCTGGTCTCGCGAACTAGACCAGATCGGCTTACCGGGAGCGGTTGAGTGAGTAGACAAACACCCATAGAAGTCTCCCCTGAAATGGCGTAGCGTGATAGATAGTCTGCATTTGGAATGGACTGCGCGCTGCGATGATGGGTGTCGTAGGAATAGGTAGACAACACAATACTCCATCGTTGTACCATGGCTGCAGATGACTTGGCCAGGGAACGTTGAGGGTTGTAAATAAACTGTATGGCTTCATGATCACTCACAATAGTGAAATGAGTATCATAAAGATACTTGTGCATACGCGTGACAACCCAATACACAGCTAGAGCTTCTCGTTGAGTTTGGGAATACCCACGTTCGGCAGCCGTGAGCCTGAGTGACATGCACAGCATCGGGTGACCACTCTGCTCCAACACAGCTCCAATTCCAATGGGCGATGAGTCCGTGATGATGGTAGAATGTAATCGTGGGGAAAAAGGACGTAAAACAACAATGAAAGATAAAAAGGAAAGTAACTTCCTCTATACAAGTCCATTGACTGAAGTTCACTGAAATGTTTGCTGTGACTGTAAATCGAACAATTGAGCATCTTGGGTTGAAAAGTTAAGAATAAACTTGGAATAGTATTGTAAAGAACCAATTAAAGAACGAAGTTCATGGAATGACTTGGGAGATGGAGTATTGGTCAAAGAAGAAAATCGTTTAGGGTTAGGACGGAATCCACACTCATCAACCAAATAACTTAAACGAGAAAGTTTAGTCGTAGCAAAGGCACATTTATCAGGGCTGATAGAAACATTATGAGAACGAAATCTTTCAAGCAAAGCAAACAAACGTTCGTCTTGTAACTATCTGTTAGGAGCATGAACAATAATATCGTCCTGATAGGCACATACATCTTGTAAATCGGAAATGATGGAATTAATAGTAGTTTGAAAAATAGCGGGTGAGACATTGAGTCCAAAAGGTAGAAAATTGTAGCGAAATAAACCAAAAGGTGTGCTAATCGTCGTGAGTTCACGAGACTTTTCATCAAGAGGAATTTGAAGAAATGCATCTTTTAAGTCTAGACTAGAGAAAAAACTGGATCCATGAAGTTGGTGCAGAATGTATTCCGGTTCGACGGTGGCACAAGTGGACTGTTTCAGCTGTCTGTTCACAGTAACTCGATAATCCCCACGTATCCTAGGAGGCTTCCCGTCACTTTTTAGTGGAGTAACAATTGGCGTGGCCTAAGCCGAAGAATTTAAAGGTATCAGAACATCCTTGCTTACCATTTCATCTAACGCCTTTTGTACGGGCTCACGAAGTCCAAGAGGGGTTAATCCGACGTTTCATAAACACCGGAGAACCGGTCGATTCTAGACTCACATGAGTCATTTTGATACCACCCTTTGCTTTGGAACATTTAAGTACTAAGTGACAAAGGCTTGATTGATGGGAGTCAGACATGAATCAAAACTGCAAATGCATACGATTCAAATCAATTCAAACTGCAAACTGCAAATGCATACAATTTGTGCTATTCAAACCAATTATAGAAATATCGGAATCAATAACCAAAAAAGGGCAGTGAAATGTTTGTGATTTATCATCTTTAAGAAGCATTTCGCATGATCCTAAGACGGGCAAAGATTGACCAGTAATTCCCTTAACTGAAATCTCTGTTGGTGAAAGTACAACTGGGGGCTAACTGACGAAATACCTTGTTGGAAATGAAAGAATCAACAATACCGGTGTCCATGATGAATGTATGGCGAATGGAGTCATTAATGATGAAGTCGCGAGTAGTGTGGCGAGAAGAACGTAAACTAGTACTGGCTAGAGTTAAGGACTGTAAATCACACAATAAATCTTTAGGGGAATGAACAGTCGTACGTTTTGTAACACACGACTTCGCACTTTTACAAACAGACTGGATATGGGCAAACTTACTGCAATTGTGACACTTGGCATTACGAAATCTACAGGATAACCGCGAATATCTTTAACCACAGGGATTGCACTTGTTCCATCGTTGAATCTGTTGGCCATTGTGGGCTGGAGAACTCATTTTGCTTGGTGTTTTCGAGCCCTTTTCGAAAAACCGCTTTCGTCGGGATGGTGACTGTTCAGAATTGCTGGCATTGAACAACAAGTTGAGTTCATCACAAATAATCGCACGGACGTCTTGGTACTGTTCACAGACTGCCTTAACCGACTGAAATATGCAACCGTGCTTGATCAGGAGCTTTTGCTGTTGTTTAGGGCAATTAATACCAGCAATTAATCGATCTCGTAGCTGGATTTGCAATTGATCTTCACAATCGCAACGAGATGCTTGAGTCTGAAGCTGAAGAATAAAGTCACGTACAGGTTGGCTTCCACCACATGTGAATGAATGAAATTTGGCTCGCTTAGCGGCTTCGAAATTGGCCGGCTGTAGATGCTTCAGCAGTACGGTTTTCAGAGATTCATAGGACAACGGCATAGGAGCGTCACGAAATGTCACATTCTTCAACAGTGAGTATGCATCCTTTTCGATGACCGTTAGGAAATTAGCCATTTTGCGTTCTCCATCGAGTACTTTCCGCGTAATACACCAATTCTCGAATCTTTCAAGATAACCTTCGACCTCGTGCGCACTGGCATGTATAATAAAGTTCTCCAAATTACAGGACTCCATTGGTTCAAAATGATCTCAACGCCAGCTGTTGTGGTGTGCACTCCGAATAGCAATTCGTATACGTATCGGATTCCGCGCAGTAATAGTCCAACCCAGAACTAAAACTCCAAACGAAATCATAACACAGAACTCAAAGACGAAATGTAACTGTAATAAGCGGAAATTCAGAATGTGCAAGGATATCGTGTTCAATAAAACAAAAGAGTTCATAGTTCTTGAGCAATCACCACAATAATAATTTTATTGTACTACATTCTTGTGCCTTTTATACGACGGTATGGGATATACCTTGAGTAGTCGAGCGACTATTCGATAGAAGCCAAACAGTAGGTTCAAATATAGACGGTACAGTTAAGTGGGAGGTATAGAGCGTATGTTGATCAGAAACATGCGAGGTAGGTGAAGTACGAGTAAAGTAGGGAGTGGAAAAACGGTAAAAGAAATGAATGGATAAAAGAGGTTCGTTTCGTCGGTGACGGAGAAAACTTGCAAAGTGCCTGTTGCAAATTCTTTCTTTCTTCTTTTTTCTTTTCATTTTACTTCCTTTTATTGAATACACAATGATACAATTTTCAGGAAGGTGGAAGCGGTCAATCAAAGGGCTGCCATACAATACACAAATAGAGAAAGTCAGGCGGTGGTGGTGGGATTCGAACACACGACCTCCGGGATGCTAATTTGGTGACGTCACCACCGTGCCACCACCGCTCGCTTTCATTCGCCAAACGTTTCACGAAACAGAACGCGAAAGACTGCTCGTTATATTCGCGTTTTTTCTGGCAGGGTAGTTGGCCTAAAGCGTAGTATAATTATTGATTTGAGCTGACTATCCTTCGGACTTCACGTTCACGCACAATCCTCAGTTCATCGATTCAACATTACACTCGGAAGCACTAGACTCGAACTTCACTCTTATTAGAGCTCAGCAGTAGTGCATATCCACCTTCCCGTCCGAAATTTGAGCTCCGGACCCATCGCATGGAAGGCGTGTGCGTTACCACTGTGCCAAATCAATAAAAACCAATTATCCCACACTACTACTCACAAGTTATTGTGAGTCAAATGCGAAGTAGTATATAAAATAGATTGATACGCACCAGATCCCCGTAGAACAATTCATCTTCCATCTTCTCTATCACATCATTCAAATCTGATAGAGTTTTGGCAGGTATCCGAAAATTGAGAATTGGAATGTCGTTCCTGCTTCTTAAGTGAACCAGGGTCACCATAATGAAATTTACATCAATTTCATAAAGCTCTCCTGAAGCATTCTGAACCCAACCTTCGAATATTCAGGTTTCATTATCAGATCTATCACTTCTGCCATATCACCGAGCAGGGAGCGCACATTTCCACTGATGATTGCTGGAATGCAGATCTGCATTCCAGACATCGATGTCTGATACTGAGCGTATGCGTAGTGCGACCTACCAGGCAGCTCGTTGTTTTCTTGGAAACTTTTTGAGATTTCCGTAAATTCTTCTCTCTCTGTTACGAACCGATTTGCCACTAGAAGGTGGCCGGAAATTTGAAGTCCATTGACGAAGGCAGCAAAGCATTTCACTGAATTTAGGATGACCATAGTGGTGAAGAGTGATCGTGTATTTCCTAGTCCGACGTTGCAACAGACCGCGCGGCCAAATTCAAAAGCCCCATCGCTGGGCCAGATTAACTAGTAGTTCACGCCATTGTTATCCAACAGGTTTGGCCACTGCTGAATTCGTGAAAGGTAAATTTGGAACAGCTAAAAACAGTGCTTGAATGGCACATCGCCCTGGTTACAGCAGGTGTGTGGCTAATTTTATTCCTTTCATGATGCCTACTCATGAGTAGAAACAATAATAATTTGAAAATGTGTCTCGAGACAACATCCATATTATTGGAATGCCCATTTCCAAGGGGGAAATGAGGAAACTAACATTCAAACAATGGGATTTTGTCCTAAGATCTACATATTGATCTACTACTTCAAAGTTACAAACTATTCTGAACTTTTTATCAAGGATTAAGATTCATTGGCCGTTTGTTATGAGCAGATCCGTGTCAGATACTAAATCCAATGGACACTTTATTCAATAATTGCGGTACCCATTATTGATTTCGCTTTTGTCACCCAGAAGTTGGGAGTTTACATCCCGCCAGCTTTTATCACCGTCTCCTCAGGAGTTCATCTGCCGAAAACCCGTTTTCTGACTTTGTCTACTGTCAAAATGGAAGTAGTATGATGACACTTATAGAACCTATGAAGATATGTTAAATTTGGTCGCATTCGTTCTGAAGTGAAAAAAAACATTTCCGAAATCTGATATCCATATTGGATGCAATACCATTAATGATTAAAGACATGAATAGTACAATTATTTTGATAAGCGCATACATTAGTTCTTCAGGCATGACGGTGAAAATCAAATGTAGCGCAGCAATATGGATGCAATTGATTAAAACAAAGTTATTCATGAAGTAAATTACATAAATTAGTTGTAATAAATTATGGTTTAGGATCCAGTGGCTACGTCTACTCTTGCGATTATGTAAGAAAGACAAACTAAAAAGAGTTGATTAAAACTTGTTTTAATTATGTCGGAGGATGGCTTAAAAAACGGGCGAAATATCTTTGATGCCTTCCTCAGCTTTGTTAAAGTCGAAAGAGGTAATTTTAGTAAATTATTCGCAGCATGCATGTGGTGTACCTTAATTCTCAAATACACCTTTGTATATTGGAAAGTTTCATAGTTAAAATTATCCCGCTGTTTTCGTAAAAATTAATAGCGATCTATGGAACAGCTTCATATCTCTGTCTTTCATACTTTTATCGCCATACGCCACTGAAACCAGTATGCAGTTGCTTTACGCGTCATCTGAGCACATTGATCAGGTTCAAACCCGTGACTGAACAAATAATCTCACGAACTTCTCATTCATTCCCATATGTCGGTCAACCATCTCGAGTGTTTACAATTTGAACATACTTCTCGAACCATGTCCTAACAAAGAAGATATGAGAATCTGACTTTCATTGTCGCTGGAAGCCATAGGTTACATAGGAGGCTTGTGCCTCGAATTTATTAATCATTGAGGGCATCCATCGCTCGTTTGTCAAGCTCGTGCCGTGTTTTCGGTACGTTGTACATCGACCTCGTTTGTAGTGTGCATTTCGGGGTCTAGCTATATACAGTGGTGGAATATCATAGTTGGGCAGTTGGGCGGGCGCCCAACCTACAAGCCACGAAGCACATGGACGTGTTCATGGTGACCGTCACCAGTTGACGCGTCAACTGTGTGGTCTACACTTCGTTAAATGGCCTGTGTTACAGGTATGCATCTCCTTACTCGGGCCATAAGCTCACACTTTTAAGGCTCCGGTTGATTGAATCTCCGCTGACTTGCAGACTGTTACGCAAGGAAACTAATCAGAGACATGCTGCTCTTGTCTGAGTCATTAGTACCGCAGCTGCTTTCAGCGAACACGGAGTATTCTGCTATTCATCCTAATATGAGTACTCCTAGTAATACAAATTCGTCTGATTAATGGCATGTACTATCAGGAGTGAGTCCCATAAGTGCGACTATGACCGCGAGAACCCGCTGTTAGCTTACGACAACTGGCCACCGCATGGCTGATTGTAATGAGCTGAACCGTGTGGATTGAGGAAACGAGGGACCTGAGAATTCAGGTCACTAGTAGTTTAAAATCAGAGAAGCAGTGCCTACAGGCGGCAAATAACACCCTGTACCAACTGCTGAGAACAGTTGTCTCGAGGGATCCAGGTGTTGGTACTCCTATATAAAGTGTATGTGAGACCACACTTGGAATACTGCATCCAAGCGTGGTCGCCATATCTGGAACGGGACAAGAAGGTCCTAGAGGCGGTGCAACGTAGGTTCACGAGATGCTTCTCCTATCTCATAGGGCAAGACTACCCAACTCGTTTGTCTATGCTCAACCATTTCTCCCTGAAACGGAGACGCCTAAGGGTTGATCTGATTGGAGCTTTTAAGAGCATAAAAGGCGTTACGGATACGGGTGCTCTACTGTTCACTGCCCATGACAACGTGGCATTACGTGGACACTCTTTGAAATTGGCAAAAGATCGTTCCAGACTGGAAGTTCGAGTACAGTTTCTAACCAACCGTGTGGTGAACAGCTGGAACAAACTCCCAGAAGCAGTGATCACAACAACGAATGTGATAAGCTTCAAGCATAAACTGGATGACTGCTGGCTGACTATTCCCTTATTTAGAGTGATCAGTGTAAGGTGAACCATAGACCATCCGGAGAGTCCCTAGGTGAAAGTTAGTCATATCTTGTTGAGTTTTCCCTTTCCCTATCATCCTTGTAGTCCGTGACAAATAACTTGTTTTCTTTCTTTTATGAAATAAAACTCTTCCGTTCTCCTAGTCTTGATTTACACCTTATACTTACCCGCCGGTAGAGCGTGTCTGGCTTCAAATCCTCGCATAGAAACCGGTTCAGGCGATGACTCTTTGTTGACTGGAGCCTACTGATATTACCGATTGACCATTCCAACATCTCATTTGCACATCTGCCCGTCAATCAGAAACCCGAAGTGAATGATCAAGAACTCCTGCAGTCGAAGCACAGTGGGATCGCACCAGAGCTCACAAGTGCAAGGAACTAGACGCATTGGCATCAGCCGCAAGTCCTGTTTATCCGACTTGACATGATCTGATCCCTAGTGAGGACGATTCCAGTGCTTATCCCAGGTTGCCTCTGGTATGCAAGGTTCGGAAACGCGACTTGATGGCGATATTGGGAGTGGCCGATGTCAAGGGCGTTCAAACGAAAGCTGAATAAGGGTCTGAAAACCCCAAGTATGGATCTCGGACATGTGGGTCGTGTTAAGCTCCCTGGATAACAACCTCGAGCCTGAATCAATTAGGTCACTGTAGCCTCTTCTCAAGTGCTTCGGTCCAGCGAATTTCGGCGGCGGGCTCCTTGGAGAGGATGAGCCGGCTTCGTGGATATCCCGAATTGCCGCTGCCCACGCTCGACGATCTGCGGCAATATCATCCCCGATTGTGATCCAGCTTAACTTCCATTGGCGAACGCCGTAGACAAAACGGAGACCAAGGTTTTCAGTATCCTTTCGTACCTTTTCAAGCCAGATTTTCAGCTGTCCACCGTGTCGACAGCGCCAGTTCGGGCAGGGAGGCGGTGCCAAGAAAGCAATGGTCAGGTCGTTTGTTGCTCTGCATTGAAGCGATTCGCCATCACTGGGCACATTTCGAGAAGCTGAAAGTAGTTGAGAGCTTTAAGTACCTCGGGAGCTTGATCGCAGCTGGAGTTGGAGTTGAGGAAGAGATCACATCACGAAAAGCGAAAGCTAGAGCAGCTCTCACCAAACTGCGACACCTGTGGCGCAGCCATGACATCTGACTGTCCCTTAAGGGGAGGGTGTACATCGCCACAGTTCGTAGTGTTCTGCTTTACGGTTGTGAGACCTGGCCTATTCGAGTGGAGGATGCTAATCGATTTTCCGTTTTCGACCACCAATGTCTTAAAAACACTGCTCGTGTCTGGTGGGAACATCGGGTGAGCAATGACGAGGTCCGTCGTCGTGTTCCGTGTGAATAGTCGTTTCCTAACAGAAATAATCGCTCTACACCACTTTCAATGGCTTGATCACGTTTCGCGTATGCCTGCTCATCGACTACCTTTCCATGCTCTCTTTGTACGTGCCGGGCAAGGCTGAAAGAAGCGCCGGGGTATTCAGACCATGACATGGCGTAGAGGTACAAAGAAGCTAGTTTCAGCTTTGGTTTCGGTCGGTGCAACCCGCCTTCAAGGCTGGGGCCCAAGGGATGAGGATTATCATTGGTTAGAGACGCTGAGAGACATAGTCCCGAATAGAAGTCAGTGGCGCGAATGCTGTACGGTCTGCCTGTCGAAATCCCGTGCCCCGTAAAAACAGAAATATGTTATTCCA
>UZAN01045781.1:3995-14530 GCA_900618425.1 Echinostoma caproni
ATTATTCTCTATAAGATTTCGAATCACGTCCGCGTTGATGCTATCCCTCCCTAATCAACAATACCTCTAATTCGTGTTGGTAACTCTGGATTGTTGGTGTGCCTTTCGGGTAAAAAAGAGAAAATGTTTTCTTGTGGCTTCAGATTTGGTTGCATTCAGACCACACCATTATTTTTAAACTGCGAGATAATGACCAGTATTTTGTTAGGTGCGAATTATAAACTACGATGATATCATGCTGGATAATGGCTTTAGCGTGATCATTGCTAAATACCGCTCCAATGTATGGCTATATACATCAGATTCTCGCACCCCACGCAGTATAGCTAGTTCCGTTGGGACGATAAAAGTACCATCATGGAGTTTCGATCACTAATCTTTTAGCGGAAGTATTTTCCACATATCATTATTACCGGTGGTAGCCCCAAGCATCCGGTACACCTAAATTAAATTTATTTTAACCACGAAATCCCATTCGTTTCTCTCAGTTAGGCAAGTTTTATTTCACGATACAAGCCTGTTTTTAAACCTGCTAGGGTTATGAGACTTTCTCACTTTCTTGTATTTTATCCGAGGGACCGGTTTAAGTTTTCGTTGTACCGTTTGCACGGAAACGTTCAATTCACGTACTGTTTTCATCTCTGATGCATCATTCACGGATTATGAAACCATACGTAGCAATCTGCCCCCGAGAGCTGTTGCAAAACCTGTCAATGAGTGTTTTTGGGTTGTTTCCGCTTCAAATATCGTGCCGCAGTGTGATCGGGACCTATTTAACGGCCCGGTTTTTTTTTATATATCTTAACATTGATCTCAAGAAAGACATTACTTCTGGATTTCTCGTTAGCAGTAGGTCTCTTACATTCAGCCGTTTCGGGTAGTGCCTTATAGTGACGTTTTGGTTCTTTGAAGATCATTGACAGCGGCGGGAGCATAACCGTAGCTCACACCAGTCTGTCTACCATTGACTCACCACGGTTAGCGGTTTCCATGCCGAAGTATAAACTCGGGCTGTCTATCATACCCGTTGCAAAACCGATTTGGGTGTGTGAAGTCCATAGGCGGCGCAATACTTTTATCGCGATGAGAATTTTGTTTTTTTCAACCTTTGGGTGCCTTTCTGGACTTGACTTGAATATTTTCGTCAAAACAAAAGATAATTTGATGAAATTTCCTAGTTCGGCTTTTCATTCAGTTGCTGGTTGGTACAGCACTTTTGTCACGAGTGTAGTACGAAATTGAATCCACGGTTAAGGTCGTGTTCGCTAGTTGTCTGAGCAAAGCGTTTATCGATTTCATAGATAGGAAAACGGAACCATGGAGGCATGGACGAAGGGAAAGGGTACGTCGAATGAAACACGAGAAAGTAAGAACGATTAGAAAAGACATGATATATAGCTGCATATACGCAACAACGGTAATAATCTGTCGCACGGATCGAGAGATACATCGATAAAATTGTTTGTTTGGTAACCGGAGGGAATCAATGATGATATACCGACCAATAAACCCCAGGTGTTGAATTCTTACTTGCTCCAAATTTGTTGTATCATCCCTCTTCCCACCACCTCAACGAGCAATACTGGAGTTTTGGTTGTATACAGGTAGCGCCATCGTGTCTCGGCACAATTGTTTTCTCTCGCGTTGTTGATTCCAGGACGAATAAACGTTGCCAAATAGAGTATTTTCATATTCGCTCGTGTCTTTAATGCGAATCAAGTTCGCTTTGTAGCTCTGTTCACTCGTTGAATTGTGTATTGGATCATTCTCGAGCTTTTGTCTTCATGAGGAACTACGGAACAGTCGTAATTACTCCTCTCAATGTGAAACCGATCTCAACGTTTTTATTCGTCTGATGTGGGCGTTTGTCTGGTATGCGCCCCGGTGATACACATCTCTCTGGCTCCTCCGAACCAGGGTGGATTATTGGTGTCACCGTGTGGATATACAGGTGGCAGTTTCTTGACGAACATATATCACATTGAGCAAGTTAGTCACATGATCCTTCAGGAACTTTCCATACTGTCTTTGTCTTCTCATCAAAGCGCATGAAGCGGCAGACTGATTGGTTGATGATGATCGTAAATAGAACATTGATAGTCCAACTTAACTGATGCGATGGTTTTGCCATCCACAAGACTGATCGACCGCACGGCTGCACGCGCTTTTTGCACATACTGATCCGGGCTTTTGTGAGTCGTGTTTTTTCACGAATGATGGTGTCCTTCGTTACATAAACTTCCAAAATTCTTAGCCTAACCCGATTGTGTTATGGATCCTATAAGAAAACTTGTAATGTTCAATGTCGTTTTACTCTTTCGAATGTTTCTTCTTTCCTCCATTGGCTGGATTTAGTTTACTACCGTGGAGCGGAAAAATGGAGACTTTGAAAATGGCATCGTCTGGGTTAGTGCGGTCGAATTCGGCATGTAACACCAATCCCTCTGCGGTGGGCACGTAGGCAACCAAGACTTTTGTCGTTTTTACTTCCTTTTATTGAACATACAAAGATACAGTTTTTAGGAAGGAGGAAGCGGCCAATCAAAAGACTGCTATTCAACAAACAATGGTGAAAGTCTGGCGGTGTTGGTGGGATTGGATAAGTTGGTGACGTTACTACCGCCCGGTAATCCACGCGTGGACAGGTACTGTGAGCAAAGTCCACAAAACTAACTCATTCTCACGTGGGAGTTGGCTGTATACTTGTTTTATTTTCTTACCAAATAGATCGTTTTCCAGCAGTGATGAACATTAGTCGAAGAAAACCTTTTGCTTGAAGTTCAATTGCTGTCAAAATCTTACGAGATCTGTAAACGCACGAAAATGATATCTCTGGTTTTTTTTCAACCAAAGGATTTTTCTCAACTCACGTGCATACATCATGCAACGAAATGAGCTAATTCAGAGAAGTTGGGAGCTCAAGTGCTGTGATGTACTACTCACAGGTGTGAGTAGCAGGCAAAAGGATGCGGTTAGCGGTTACTTTCAACGGTCAGAATCATAACTACGGACTGTTCCATTCATTATCAGGCGTACTACCGGGAATTGTGATAACATGTTGGAAATAGGATATATTATTATATGTACCCTGTGAGTAATGGAGGATTTGATTCAATTTCAAAGGTGAACTGAAAACCTAGGAAGCACCGGACAGCTGTTCCGACCTGGTCGGGTTTCATCAGCAGTGCGAATCCATCGACCCAACCGAGAATCGAACCTGGGACCCATAGGCAGAACGCAAGCATGCTACCCACTCGGCCACCGGCAGCTGATCAGACCGTTTTTCATTTTCCATTTACATGATATAGCACAACCCATCTTTGCGACCTTGTTGCATGCCGCAGACCCTGCCCATCTCAGCACTAGTCTCCGGGGGTATAACTCAGTTGGAAACAATCACGACCTGATTACTTGTTTCAGGTGAGCAATTAAGGATTTCATTCATTTTGAAAGGTGAATTCGTCGTGTATATAGCTATATACACGACGTATTCACCTCTGATATTATATGTACTCCAAATTGTCTATACCCTAGCCCTAGTTCTTAATAAACAATGCTACTCGAACCAGCACCGGTCTCCGTGAATCACAACAGTTGGTGCCGTCATCAGGTTGAAGGTTCCATGGCCTGCAGCTTTCGAGGATAGCAGATAACTCGAATGATCGTTGCAATCAGCGTCATTTGTGTTTTGTGTTTATGTTAATTCGTTTTGCACTCGACAGCTCCATTTGAATGCGAGAATAGATTGATCGTGCTGGAATTGTCCTGTTATAGATCGAGGTCAGGTTCATTGCCTCAGAGCTTCAGTGCACCCATTGTCACCTTGCTCAACAGCCGATGATTAGAACGCATCTTTATGCATCCATACACTTAACAAGATGAATGTCCAACACGTTTCTCATCTGCACTGTATACTTCAAATAGCAAAACTCTTGAGAATTATCGAGTACAATTATCTCTTATAGTGGTGCACCGCGACGACCTATGATCAACCTCTACGCTCTTTCATTACTCGCGCCTGTGTCAGAAACAGCGAAAGTTGTAAGCGCCATAGTTATAAGGGATAGCTGTTCAGTCGTGAGAACCGAAAACGTAAGCCCCGAGTGGTGAAATACACAAGGCCCCTCTAACACATGTTAGTGGCTGTTTTTGCATGACGTTGATCGTATCGCATACTTTCTCAGTCGCGTTTGGAGTAGCTGCCTCGGCAAAAATCGATCGAGGATAAAAAGGGCACACATGCGGACTGAGCTGGTCAATCTATTGCTTGCACCGCCCACATGTTAGCCAAGTAACTAAACGAACAGTCGAAAATACATCACGTTGAAAACACCGCTTCTCGTCTGAGCACCGTAGTAAGTTCGTGAATGTTAATCCGACTGAAATAGTCCATGTCGTTTCTGCTCCCTGAGGCTAAAAATTCGTGCCTGCGGGTGAGAAAAGTTGCTTCTTACTAACGTGACTTGTGTACACGCCATCATGACGGCTCTTTACTACATCCAGTATTTTAGTTTGATCCGGGGCCGAACTAGTGTTTTCTCGATGTAGCGTTTATCTTTGAATCGCATCTACATTCCAGATTTAATCAGGTTTGCTGAGTATGTGGAGTAAATTTGATCCAATGCTTTCTTTCTTGCCTCGCGATTTACAAAACGTTACTTTGATGTCACGTCCAAGCGTGGTGTCTTTTCCTCATTGTTTATATTTTGATTACTCATGAGTAGACGGCTCCAGTTTTCACTTCACGAAACTGCATGCGAAATCTTGGGCCACAGGATGGTGAAAGCAATTACGTCAATAACTATAGCATAACTAAATTATCCTAGATATTATAATGTTATTTCACGAATATCTCTATCACTTAAAAATAGGAATATTAGCTACACATTGGCCGAATACTTATAGTGCTATTGTTTTGAAGGATGCTATTTTTCTGTTCGATCTCAAACCAGATTATGCCAATTACTTTCATAAACCGATGCCCGATCTGAGATTGGTCAGTTTGGGCCTTCTTTCAGCTATTGCGGGGCAAGGAAAACTNCCCGTGGCATGCCTCAACCACCGAAAATTACCGCACGGGACCGCGATTACCTAAAACTCGACTACCAAACCCGGTATTGAATGCCACTCTGCTCCTTGAGACTGGTGCAATGCCGCGTATCGAACGGTCTTAAAACATCAACGACCTATCTTTATCCTTCCATATCGGTGATTTTACCTCTGAACTAAATGGTGGCAAGTGCCAGGGAGCTGTATCATATCCTGAATGGACCCTTCGCGATTGGCCTAATGTTGCCGCGATATCAAAGGTGCCACTTTTGGCAAAACGCCAACTAAAACTGTTCGACTAGTCAGTAGATTCCTACAAGGCCTAGATTGATGTTTAATGAGTGTCTGTGTGCAACATTTTCGGTTAAATTTGGGACACAACAATAGCTACAGGAAATTTGAACAAAAAAGAAAGAGAAGTTCGTCTCGTCGAAAAATACTTTCCTTTATCACCTCAGATGGAAAAGATTTGTAAATTGGAACGCGGCTTCGGTTACTCATGTAGAGGCTGTAATTCAGAGATAAACTTCTCCAGATCATCGATAAAAGAGGAACAGCTTTAGCGTACTGTGCATTCGAATGAGTTGTATGCTACCTACATAACTAGGGGCACATAAATGGCGAGTCTGTGGAGGGAATTTCTGGGCTCCCGGATTTGACGAAGAGTGAAAACATGGTCGATACATCCACTGCCCGGTCTAAAGTTTGGTCTGATTCTCACACATGCCCCATTCGGATGAGACAGGTGATCCACGGAGAAGTGAGAAGCTTTGATACGATGTTAATCAAGATAATTTTACTTTAGTTTTCACAGGAGAATCTTTCCCTTTCTTGTACATCTGTAAGACATCTGCTCCACGTCATCATTCTGGAACGTCTCCACTTTCCGATACCATACCCGGGGTTTTCGTTAACTCTAGAAAAAAAGGCCAGTGCGCACTGACGATGTCACCTCGGCTGGTGATGAAACGTTTGCGATCTAAACGCCAAGCTCAGCGAACACAAGACCCCACAAACCATCAACCTGAGCTACAAACCACACCCATATTCAAATCTGTTGAAAATCTCGGATTGTTTGTGGGACTCTCGGGTTAGTAAAATGTTGACCACCTAGGTGAGTATGAAACTGAAACACCTGTTATTCTTTTACCAGGTCATAAGTTGTTCAAAACTTCTCATTTCTGGGCGCGATGATGATATTTGTCAAAAAGCAGGTTTATTCCGAGTGGGAGCAAAACTATACGATCGGTATAGAATTGAGTGCACAATTAAATCTGATGGAATGACCTGGTTCATTTTCATTTAATCTCGACTACCGTCTTACGCATCTGAAAGACGACCACCGAAAATAGGGATGACCCGCACGTATCTCATAAACTTGCTAATCCAATAAGAGCTACTGGCTCTGGGTACCGTCCACACCGTCTCAGTGTACAAGTTAGGTTAGGTTGGTTATTATTATCCTGGATCTTATTGTTAGGTAAAAAGACTATTTTTACCTGATTATTTTCGAGTATTTTCAATTAGGAGCATCTCTAATCAATACTAATCTCGAGGTGATTAATCAATAATATTGCGTCATACGGAAACATTCACTCCATCCGTTTGATCCGTGACCTATGACCGATTGAACTTTGCTAACTGTGTACTTGATTGGCACAATCTTTTTCTTGCATTATTCGATGATATTTTGAGTTACATAAGCATCAGAGTAAAACTTGTAAATTGACTTGCTTCCTGTGTGTCAAGTACACGTTCGCTGTGAACTAACTGTGTTCTTGCTTACGTAGCTGGGAGAAAGCTACTAGTGCTCGTGGCTTCCAATCTGTGCTGTGATCGTACTCGTGAGGCTAGACGACTAGTGTGGCCGTCGAGGTACGTCTGTTCCTTGTGTGCTATCGTGTGATATCTTGTTGTGTGTACATTGCGATCAATCGAGAATCGGACACAACACTTATAAGTGAAAAAATTAACTATTGTTCAAAATACGGTGTATTTAAATATGCCGTTTGTTCGCAACACCGGTATAGCTCGTGGAATGGAAAATATTTGATGCGAACTTGTTCAGAATTCCCCACAGCCAAATACATGATGCATCAGGATAACGTTACGCTTCAGTGGGTCAACGATGATGTACGCAAAAGTATTGGGATGTTCTTTCACCGATGGGAATGTCAATTCCTTGTCCTCCTAAATTGGGTTTCAAATAAAATTCACATTTTCAGTGTGCCATGCACACAGTACTAAATAAATGCACATTTAACAAAATCAATTACCCTTCTGATGAAATTTTAATGAGTCAAATTTAATTTCCAGTGAATATACGAAAGGCGAATCGGAATGGACAGCGGTTTTGATGAAAACATCTAATTTAAGTAAAATTTTTTTCAAATAGTTGTTTGACAGATTTGAAGTTTGTATGTCGATCGTGAAAAGTTCAGTAGTCTCGGTGGGATTCGAACCCACGCACGGACGCCGTCTACGGTTTGTATGCGTATGCTCTACCAGGTGAGCCACGACGCCGCACCGACAGCGCTTCATTTTCACATTCGAATTTACCCATCCAACTTACAGAGGCATGTGGCATCCACCAGTTACGCTTTGTACGCGCATGCTCTACCAGCTGAGCTACGAGGCCACACCGATAGCACCGACGTCTCACATTCGAATTTACCCATCCAACTTACAGAGGCATGTGGCATCCACCAGTTAGCATGTAAGCTGACTTCCCCGAAGGGTTTTCCTTAGAATTCACCGGACTCCATCGAATGAGGTGAACGATTCACCTTGTCTCAGCTGGTAGAGCATGCGCGTACAAAGCGTAGGCGGCGTCCATGCGTGGGTTCGAATCCCACCGAGGCTACTGAACTTTTCATAATCGACATAAATTTTTTTATTTGGCGTATACTGTTCTGATACTCAAACACACAAGAAAAGTGTACATCATCTTCGCATAATTTTAAATTTCACAGACAAATATTCGTAAATTTTTCATTAAGGTGGTATGCGAAGATTTAAGGCATTTGATCTCAAGACTATTGGAAACTATATGTATTTAGTTGTTTTTAAATGACCAGTTGAGGATTTAGCGGAAAACCAGTTTTTCGCGCATTGTGTACTGCTACTAACACGGTGAATGATTTGATGGTTCGTTTAAGTATTTGCCTATTTATATTTTTACAGATGCGGCACCAAAGTAACCATGTTTTTTTGACACTCCACACAATTNATTTTCGCACGGTGAACATGAAAGGATTCATTCGCACCAATCACTTCGATTAAATGCCATAACCCGCAATGTCTCCAACCTAGTAGCTGAGAATCCCCACAGGAAGTCAGGTCCGATCAAAGTTTGCTCAACCCTTTAAGCCACGTTATAACTTGTTTCAGCTTCAGTTTGTACAACCATTAACCATGCACTTTCGTGCACCGGTTTTCATAGCTATCTACGGGCTACCGATTTGGATGAACAGTAGGAGAAAGACAGGAAAGCTGAAAGTAGAATCTATGAGAAAATGAAGAATTTCAGTGAACTGATGTTGCAAAGAGATTGTGCAGATGCACGAACGCCGTTGTCGACGACATCCGGCCATGTCACTCAGTGTCTCTAACCTTCGGTTACGATCACCCCGAGGTCCCCAGTCAGGGAGCCTAAAGCGACCCATGTGACCGAGTCTCCTGGTTAGGATTTTTATACCCTCATGCCAGGTTTCAGTTTGAGTACCCTCGTTTTTTTTACTCACTGCCTACCTAAGCAAACAGCGCTCACCGTAGAAGCCTATTTGGTGAATGGCGTAACACATGCCCCAAACAACGTAATCTATGGTGGTCCACCATTTGCTCAGTGGGCGGTTAATCAAAACTCTGCGCTTAACCTAAGCACTACTGGTCCGGTTGCCCCACTAGATTCGTGCAATGTTGTGCGGACAGTGGTGTTTAAACAAATGGCTAAGTTTCTGCACCGAACAGCAGAACCAGTAGAACAACTGTAGCATACACTCGACCCTTCACAGACAGCCGGCGACACAGACGTCGCCAGCTGGCAAATGCCAACCGGGCCTTCTTTATGCGACCTGACACTTCATCCGTGATGCGTCCACCGCGTGAGATGTAGCTGCCCAGATAACAAAACTTATCCATCTGCTCGATTACTTCTCCAATAAGAGTGAGACTGGGTGCTGGATCGACCCAGTCTTGTAGCAACGTTTTACACTTTGAAGGTGCAAAACGCATACCAAACATGGCTATCCAGAAAGGCTTGCAACTTGGATCTTCACTTAGAAGTACAATGCCGTCTGCATACTCCAGATCAGATAGTCTACCGCCTGGGATCAAATCGATGCCGCTATTCTCGCACGATGATCGGGCCGTTCCCATAATCAAATCTATGTAGCAAGTTTAAATAGAAACGGAGGAAGATAAAGAGAGAGGAGAAGTTGATCGATACAACCTCGACCACGTCTAAAATCAGCCTGGTTCACACGTGTGCACTCTTAACGGGCGGTAGCCAACTGACGGAATATTATCCCAGCGAGATGTTTAGAGGTAATGTTGGTTTAACTAATTCCTCTGTGGTTTTCAAAAGAGGATTTGTTACCTTTTATGTAAATCGGTAAGATGACCGATTCACTCCATTCACTTGGAATCTGTTCCCTCTCCCACACTTGAAGTCAATGGAAACAGCCCATCTGGGCCGGAGGCCTTACGCCTTTTGAGATGGCTTATTTCCCGGGAAACCTCCATTTCAGATGGAGGACTGGGATCAACTGCGAGTAGTTGCCCAGTCAAGGTGTGTGTGGGGGGTGGGGGTGGAAGGTCAGATGTCGATAGATGCCAGCTGAACTGAGCCTCGAAATGTTTAGCCCATCGATCAAGACGACGTTACTGATGGGAATCAGTGTGTCATCAGATTCCTTAATTACCTCACCTTCATCTCTTTTTCTGGGGCCCAAATTCTTAGTTAGACGAAAAAGTTTGACTATGACGAATAGCCGCAGCTTTCTCCATCTCTTTACACTTTTCTGCCTACCACTTCTCGCGGTCATTCATCAGTCACTTGATAGGCTGGCATTTGAAGGACTTGCGCGCTGTGCTATCTGTTGCCAGGAGGAAGGGTTCCGTGGGAGTTTAGCACGGCAGCCGAGGTCAACGAGATCCATTGTTTGTGTTTTGAACCTGCTCGAAGGTTCGACGTTGTTTTCACCGAAATTTGCATAGCTCCCTTGATTTTCTTCCAGTGTTCAACGAGTCATTTTGCTGGTGGTTGAACTGAGAGGCGATCGGAGAATTCCGCTTCGAAGGCCGATTTGCAACAGTCGCTGACATTGTATCGCGGATATCCGTTGTCGATGGACTTTTTGCGGTTGTTTTCCAGGAGTAAGGATAATTGGGTTCTCAAAAAAGCGTGTTCTGTATCCAAAGGAGTTGATCAGCAAAAGCAGCAGTCTTGAATTGATATCCTCCAGCGGTAACTGATGGCGATGTGG
>UZAN01045781.1:15894-28640 GCA_900618425.1 Echinostoma caproni
TTCCAAATGGGTGCCTAAGACTTTAGGCCACGGCATACATCTCGCGCGACTACTACTGTTATAATTCCACAATATGGTGCCGGTTGAGAATACTCGTTTATTGGAGATTACAGAGGTTAGTAATTTGGCATGCATAACACAAAAACCTAACCAGAAACATACTGTCGCAGTTCCTGTCCACACGACGGGCAATGAATGTAGCAATCGATAGTTACTCTTTGATACTCAGCAAACTGCCCTCTGTGATCTTGCTCACAAGTGAGTAGTATCTCACAACACTAAGACGTCCGTTGATCGAACACTTTGGAGAAATTGAAACGACTGAAGGAACTGAATCAAATAACCAATGAGGAGCGCTGGAGAATGATAGCCAAAAAATCCATTATCCTATAATTCTACGGACTGCCGAAGGTATACAAGGAAGGAATTCCTCTAAGGCTGATCGTCACCCTTCCAGTTAAGGCCACATACAAGTTAGCCAAGGAATTATGGAAACGACTCAAGCTGCTCATCGCAGGACACGAGTACAGCGTCATGAACTCAAAGCAGTTCCTAGACAAGCCCAAAACTGTCAACATCCAAGAAGACAAAAAATGGTCTAGTTCGACGTCACCGCTTTGTTCACTTCAATCGACTTGGACCTGGGAAGATTCACTTTGCGAGGATTGATAGCTGAGCACCCACCAGGCCAACCAATGAAACCAGATGCGATTTGCGACCTCATGGAACTATGCACAGAGACGTACTTCAAATTCGAGGGTGAAATGTATGAATAGTTGAAAGAAACACCAATGGGATCACCAATTTCCGGATTTATAGCAGAACCCGTAATACAGAACCTGGAAAAGCGGTACTACCAGGAATCATGCCAAAACTTTGGCCCCGATACACTGATGACACATTCGTCATCTTACAGAAGTCGGAACTAGAGAGAACGTACGTTATCAATAACACATTCAATGACATCAAGGTCACAATGGAGACGGAGAAAGATAAACAGCTGGCATTTTTGTACATCTTGATCATCAGAATCCCATCGGGAAAACTGGATACAACGGCCTATTGCAATACAACGCATACGGATCAAATTCTAAACTTCAAAAGCAATCATTAACAAAGCCACAAAAGATGCTATGTTAGAACCTGGTTAGGAAGAATCCAAACGCACTGCAGCACCGACATACTCAAGAAGAAAGATACTTCCTCAGAGTATTTGTCCACAGTAGCTACACCCACAACTTCATCAAAAGAACTCTGACTTCAAGGAAGAAAGAAACAACAGACGGAGAACCATAAACAAGAACGACCCTGTCCTACATCAAAGACGTTTCGGAAATGACAGCAAGACTGCTGAGATCATATGGAATCCAAATCGCCCACAAACCGACCGCCTATCTAGGGAGACTTCTGTCAAAACCAAAGTAGAGAACAATAGAGAAGGACAAGAGCAGTTCTATCTACAAAACAAACTGCAAGAAATGCCCAAAACATCATATCAGACAAACTGGAGAAAAAGGATCAACAAGGGTTTCGTGAAAATCAATCGGCAGTCAGGAGACACGACCAAATATCGTTGATTTTCCTCCACGAAGATCCAGAGGGACAACAAGTTGACTTCGAATCGGTGAAAATCATCAACCAAGCCCNNNNAAAAGGACATCTCTTTAGAAAATTTACTTGCAATGGCCATACCCACCCATCTACGGAGAATTCATTCAAAACAAGAGGACAGAACAACGGAGAAAGACAATAAAATGTTATCTACAGAATCAACTGCAAGAACTGGTGAGAACACTATATCGAACAAAATTGAAGAAAATTATCAACGAGGATTCAGTGCAGTTCAATTCAGGTCTTACAAACATTAACCATGCACTTTCGTGAACATCGATCGGCAGTCAGGAGACATGACCCACTATCGTTGATTTTCCTCCACGAAGACCAAGAGGGACAACAAGTTGACTTCGAATCGGTGAAAATCATCAACCAAGCCCGGTCGAAATATGTCAGAGAATTTCTCGAGGCTTGGCACTCTTCAATCAACTCAAGAAACAGATGTATCGAACTGTATCACATGCACACACCAGTGCAACTCAAAGATCAAATGCAGCAACAAAGAGGGTCACGCCGAGACTTGAGGACGGACCGAAACCGCAATCAGGAAGAAAGCACAACCGACCCTCACCCCCACGTACGAGTTTAACGGCGAACCGAGTCGAATACAGTGAGAACAAGGGAAAAGAATGATCGGTGGAGAACACGTATATAAACGAACAGGTACGAGAAGAACACTGTCACTTCACAGGCACTGATGATGTCACCTCGGCTGGCCATTACAAGTTTGCAAACAAATTGCCAAGCTCAGCGAACAGGCGAAACGGAATTGAGAAATATCCTTGTAGAATTCATCCTTGATTTCAGGTGTACTGCAATCGGTCGGTGCATAAATCGAATAAGCATCAGCTCTTCGTTCTGTGGCTGTTGACCCTTACCAAACCATCTACATATACAGCGCAAAGTCGGCTACTTTCTGGAAACCAGTCAAGAAGCGAGCACTCAGCCTTGGCACTGCGCAATCCCAACAACGCGAGCACCGGCTGCCAAATCGCCTGACACGGAGAAGCGTGAGGATGAGGTTGGGTCAGGAGACCGTAGAGAGATGATTCCAATACGGTCTTGTATGCATTTTTGGACCACAATATGTATCTAAATGGAGAGTTACAACGGTTCTAGCTAAGGCAGCTTGGTGACCAGTCTAATAGAGTGTGCAGACATTGAACGCCACTAAGTGAAAAGGGAATTTCGGTTTGAAGACTCCTAACTTATGANTGTTTGGCCTTACTAGTAAAACGCTGAATGATAGCCTATGGGTAGATTAAACAGGAGGCATCGGGGAGTATTCGGGACTGAGAGGAGAAACTAGATAGAGGGGAAAATGGTTTTTCCGAATGGGTGCCCAAGATTCTATGGTACAACATACTTTTCGACAGCTCATGCCGACGAAACTTTTCTTGAGGAGCACTAACCGGAGCCTTCGACTCGAGGCGGTGGGGCGTAGATCCAACGCGGGACCGAAGCACCCGTGGGGGAACTACTAGAGATCTGTCATGCAATGTCTTCGGGTGTCGGTTCAGCTTATTGTTCGCTGGTGCGTTGGTTGTCGATCCGCTGTTCGGCATTGGCCGTTAGTCTCGTGCACCCAATGAGATAGGCGGCACGTGGACGGGATAGCACCTCATTGTTTGGGGGCTGCCCAGCTTGGGTGGGCGTTAGCTGTCCAATCAAGTGCGAAGACTTCTCCCACCGTCGAGAGGAAGCCCCAGGTACCCCGCTCCTACGTCCATCTAGCGGGGGTTTTTTACCGGTAAACTGCCCCTCACCGTGTTTATTTACTGGAGTGACCTCTCCAGGGGCAACCGATAAACTGTGTTTATTTGCTGCAGTGACGTCTATTGGGGCAAGCGTGGATTGACAAAGTAAACCAGAACGTAACCACCGTTTAACTGTCCGTAACTCGCACGTTCCGGTTGGGAGAACTTTTCCAGAAGACAGTTGTACCCAGATCTCCGCCACAGCATGCAACCAACCTGCTGGAATTCATTCGTTAATCTTTGTTCATTTTTTAACCTAAACTACTTCCGAATTTCACAGCACTTTTTTTCCAAACATCTACATATATCCAAGATGATCTTTAGTTTACTTGATACAGTGCTATCTTTCNGCTCAAAAAAGTCCAAAAAGAATACTGTTTGCAGACGACGCCAAAATATTGAATTCAGGAACAGAACCTGAGAGTTCGCTAACACTTCAAGTATCACTTAACGCAGCTTATCAGTGATCTAAGAAGAACGACATTGAATTCAATGTTTCTAAATGTAAAATCCTATCCCGTGCCCATTAAGAAAAACGAAACATCAAACAACAACAAAATTGCAAAAGGTATACGGTGAAACACACAAAAATTCTATTATCTTGTATTTTCCATGTTTAACTGTCTCATCCACTTTTCACTATGTTCTGTAACCTAATCCACCTACCCCCTTCACTGTCATTGTTGTTGCGTTGGCACCATGCTTGTTTTCAAGCCGATGGTATATATATATATATATATATATATATACACGCCACAACAGAAGATTTTTGTATTTCCTCGGAAATCAGCAGCTACCGCATACTTCAAATGAAAGAGACTTAGGTATTGTTGTTCAATAGGATTTAAGCTACTCAAGCAACTGCACTAATCTTTCGTCCGGTGCTGTGAAGAATGTCGGCTTACTTAGGCATGTCTTTGGTCGGTTTGAATCAGCCTTCTTCCCACGTTTTCTATCAGGGTACATTCGACAGTACACAGAGTACACCATCCAAGCTTGGAGCCCATGGCTGCAACGTAATCGCAAGATGCTTGAGTGCCCACGAAGGATGCCCACCAAGATGGTTAAGGGATTGCACTGACTAACCTATGAGGAGAGATTACGATCATTAGGACTATATTCTGCTCAGTACCGCCGAATTCGGGGAGACTTGTTTTTGACGTATCAAAAACTGAAGAACCCAAACCATCCATGTCGGCAGCTGCTCATGTTATCGAACAATGTACACCTTAGAGGACACCGTTTCAAGTTAACCATTCCAAAGTGTCGACTGGAATGCCGGCGCCAATCTTTTGCAGTCAGAGTATGCAGAGATTAGAACACCCTTCCATCACAGGTTGTTTGTGCATCAACTATTGAGTATTTCAAGCGGAGACTCGATGAAACCTTGGTACTCCTCACATTCCTACAACATTAAAGCAAACGCTAATTCAATGAAGCCTACATTCTCTATAATCTCCTACCTGGAACTGTATGATATTTTTTCGCCGTGAAACGATTCAACTGTAAATATTCTATCGGGAAAAGAGAAGCATGAGCTTGTAAGTAATTCACATAATAAAACTTTGATTTTGCGATGGGTTAGATGTTTCTTCAACACGAGGTTTGTAAGTACAGTTAAATAGTTTCATTTTCAAGATTCGTATAACCATGGAGTCTATCCGTTCGCTTTGCTAGTTAATGTCGGAAATTTTATGGGGTGAAAAATGTCACATACGGACACATTTGTTACAAAATTCCAACAGCGGCATGAGAATTGATAACTAAGCTTCGAAAACACTTATTCACTCGATCTATTGCTGTCCAAAGCAATGTAAGACCGATAATCAGATAAACTCCCATCCCCCTCCGTAGAGAAAGCTGCGAAAGTCGATCATCGAACAGAACAGTTAAACTTACATACAACTTTACGCTGTAAACTCGGGAAATAACCTGTAATTCCTTTGAATCCGGGTTTTTCTGCACACTTTAGATGAAAGTGGATGTGTTTTTTTTGCGGAGGTTTACCTGATCAAATCCCGATACAGCTTTCGAGAGAGTTCGATATAGATATCGATATTTTCTTCCGTTTGGCAAAGTTCACCCCCTAGACACAAATGTTTAAACAAACGAAAAAGGAATTCATTTCGTTCTTTTTCCGTGATCAGACCATACTGATTGGAATCCGGATCAACCAAAAACTGAACAGGTTTCCTATTTCTTACAAATTCAGCACATACCCGTCGCAGCTCATCAGAGATCAGCATTGATTCAATCATCTCATCAAAACACTGTTTGATTGTTCCGTCTGCACGTGTTGTGCTCTCACGCACTTTTTTAAACACATTCATTGAAGTGAGCGTACAAGGGACATTCTCGATGACCAGATCAAACGTTCTGGGAACTAGAATGATCATTGTCAATTTTTATTTGCCGATAATAATCCGAGTCCAATGGTACGTACCGATAAAACCGTCATGATGCAGGGCAACAATCACGCAATCGGAAGTGAAAAAGTTCTGTGGGGATTAAAAGGAACTGACAAAGCACCTAAGTGTGCTTACCTTGACAAAAGTATCCACTTCGTACTGTTGGAAATTTTCGTCGAAAGAGAAAGTGTTCATCTTGAGTCGACCCTTCATGGACCTGAAAGTAGTCGTCTGACTGACTGCTTTTTATTTGGCAATTCAATACCATTTCATTAGAGAGTTTTGTGTGTCCGTATTTGTCAAGGCTGGATAAGTACGATTTGGAAGATGTAAAAATGTAAATTTTCCATCTCCTTTAGACTCCGTTGGCATGGTGTTGGCTGAGGTCAACAAACTTCTGCTGGAAAAGATAGAAATGTATGCGTTTAAAAAATGTCTATTTGGATTTTTAAATTTTACCAGAATTGTTCTATGCTTATTCACAAGCACTAGTAAGGTATTGTTTGTCAAAAACCTTGAGGTTATTCAGTCATTTCAAACATTACCGTACAAGCCGCAATATCTTGCGATAGTAAATACACAAAAACTGATCCTGCCAAAGTTTTGAACAATATTAGGCTTCCGTAATTCTGTTACTATTATCCCCTTGGCTTGGCCAAGTTCAGAATATTTTTCGCCTCTATAGTTTCCGCTTACAACTCCTCATGCATTCTGATGCAGTGCAATTCATTCCAATTGATGTAGCGGAGGAGCTACATGATCTCATCTCAGATTCCCTCACACGATCTGCTCGACACAATAAAATCCTACTAGATCTTTCGAAATATAAACACTTTGACATCCCGTTCTCAACAATCTAAGTTAGTTATCTCAGCTCTTGCGGCAAATGCCAAAATTACCGGACACGGGGAAAATGGAAGTCTGTAGATGAATCACCTCCATGTTATTCCTGCGACATTCAACGCACCTGTCCTTGTCACGGAACTCACCGAAACCCCAGAACGAAATTTAAACCCTAAGCAGTGTACTACCCGTTGCCTCCGCATCCGGTTCCACTCCAACAATAACGGATCTCGCACAGTATGTTGCCCTCCTTCTGTAGCGATACTGAATTCGCTATTCGTGTTGAGTCTCGCGATCATGTAAAGCGGGTAGAAAACCAAACTTTGTTGGTATCATTGTCGACTCGGGCGGGACTTCTGGCGGGTACCGGAAACTATGCATTCGTCAACTAATCAATGAGAAAACGCATAGGCCAGTCATTAGTGACAACGGTTGCAAATGACCACGCACAAGGTCTCCTGTTTCATACAAATGACCACTCTACCTCGCAGAAATACCAGATTGTTAGTGTCACGGAAATCGGTGTAATTCCACCAATGTCAGGTCAACAGTCTGTACCCACCCTCTTTTACTCTCCAAGAAGTGAACACCTGAACGATTCGAACGCACGGGCAGGGATCTTTCACCCGTGCTCTTAGTCAGCGATGTCAATTCCATTGGACCGTTGACGACGTGCAATACCCAAACTTTGATGTCAAGCTCCTCTTGGCTTTTGGATTGGTGATAGATGTCAAACACCAACGTTTGTTTTAAACGAATCGACTTGACGGTTGTCAGCATCAGCGCATCTGCCAACTCCTTATTTCTTTGATATGTTCTTCCAGTGCCCAGCCTTTTCCTCTTTCTTACGGAACTTCCGTCGACTATTCGTCAGCTAACAACAAAGTCGACCAAGAGGTACAGCATCAAAGTTCCGTGATGAGACCCTTGCAATGGAAGTTTTGATGGACTAAGTGATATAAAGCACGTGTTTCAACCTAGAAGCACTCATCCTTCAGCACTTCCTTGGACCAAATCTCTCATATGGTCTGTAAATGGAGTTGCGATTTGCGTCCATGTGACAATTATCAAACTCTCAAGAATAATCCGGACGATCATGCCACTCCAAACATCCATGATTTTTTCAGTTCAAACGCGATTATTCATTTTCAGTTCAATTGACCACTCATTCGACGAGTGATCACTTTCATCACCATATCGACAACATTGAAAACGATTGTGTGGACTATCCACAAACCGCTGGCCTAAGCATTGACGGAACAAGTGGTCTTTTTTCATCCAAAACGACCAGTTAACTCCAATTTATCTCTCAGATTTTTGGTACATTAAGGGATTGAACAGCTCTGTTGCTGACACTCTTCAACACTATCAACTCAGCCTCAACACTAACTCAATCTTGTTCATCTGGGGTTCAGTTTTAAAAGTGCAACCGGACAACCATTATGTAGCTGCTAACCGAAATTCATTACCGCTCACAATAAGGCATTGCCTTCGTTGTGATAATGATTGCTGCATCACATTTGATGTCTCTACCGACAAGCACTTATCCCCTTTTGTGACTTGCCACCTTCATCCATACATTTTTGCTTACATTTATTCAGTTGCACATCGCTTTGTCCGTACGACAGTTAAACTCCACAATGATCAATACTCGCGGTCTTCCATGTATCATATGTCACCTTGCGGTGCAGCAAGGTGCACTGAACAGTGTACACAAGTCCCCCACAAATGTTTTGGAAAAGTCAATTTGTGCATTGATATTGTGGGTTCTTAATCCCCCTAACCGTTCATTTCAAGTACATTGATCGTCTCATCTGTTGGACTGTGGGCATTACATCCACGTACAATTTACGTGAAACAGTTCCTCCAGCCCCTCTGCAACATTGGATTTCTGTGTTCGCAGCTCCACTATCATCACGGACATGAGTGCTCCATTTAAGCGTTTCTGCAATTTCGCACCTCCTCTTAAATCTCATGATATCCACACGACAGTTTACCAGTCCTCATTTAATGGTTTGATTTGAAGGTTTTAGATAGCAAATTGTAGTCCTCTCTCATTTCCCATTTTCAAACAATTGAAGATCATTTTCATCTCGTCATCCTGTTTATTTAAGGTGCTCTCAATGAGGACTTGGGAATAAAACTGACTCAACTAATTCTTGTTACTATGCTTCAGCTGCTCGGGTAGTTCTTTTGTGATTCTTCTGAAATTTGCCGCATGTTAATTTTATTCCAATAATTACACTCGCGCAGAACCTTTTAGAGATCCTCACAGATTCATATTCACTGCTAAATGTGTTGCACACAAAATATCTCATTCTAATACATGGTAGTTAAATTTCTATTGTCTCTCATAAATTTAAAACGCCAGCATCATCATGATCACTACCAGCTCCCACTACAATATACACGAAGATATCATTTCCACCACTTCTCACTTTTGATGCAATCCCACGGTATGTTACATTTCACACTAGCATTACATATCGCCCACCCACCCGTTGGATTCAACTACACATCTGGCCTGGACCGTGATCTTTGTCTGAACTGAACAAAACATCTACCATAACGTGTCGCATACATCTATGTTTATCGCAATCTACTTTTGACAATAAAGGTTCGATTTTTTCGTTTTCTTATTGGTCATTAGCACAGTATGTACGCCGTGCGTCAGTCAGGTCATAGTGCACACTACACCATTTGTGACCTATAACCATATTTAATTTGGAATAGTGACGTTTTATTTCGAATAGTACATTGTTCGAGAGCGATATAGTGATACTTTTCAAAATGTTTGAGCTACCTTAACCAATGCGATTGTAATACGGTTAATGCAGCTTCAAGGATCTATCAGAGGTAGATGGTACGCCCAACAAAAAATTCGGTGCATGGGGCTTAGACGAATTTTCTTTTACCAATGAGCTCCAAATATCTCCTGCGGATGTCAAAATAGGACGAAACTGTTCATCTTCAACGGTATACACGTTCCGAGAGGGATGGAAAATTACCCCATCAACAGCAACGTCCGTGGTGCACACAGGCCATTTCCATGGAAGAACCGCATCAAGTGCAAATGACGAATGAGAAGAGCGTGAGGTGGAAAAGACTGGTAGAAGGGAGAGAAGGTTCAGTTGGTTATTTTAGTTTACAACTGTGAAAAAATTGTCGAACTTTCCTATTCTCAGTTTAACAGTTATAATTTCGAGTCTAAACAGTGTATTGCCTAGGACAATGGAAGAAGCCACAGTCTTGTGCCTATCCAAAAGAAAAAGCTCCCGCTCAGGTTGTTCCGAAAACAGTACTCGCGGCCCGGTCGCAGCTGAAGTTAGCGACTTTCAACGTTCGAACGCTTATGTACATTGGGACCCAGGCAACACTCGCTCACACATTGGAAACGCTTGCAATGGATGTTTGCTACCTTACTGAGATAAGCCTACAGGATTTGGGCACCGTACTGCAACTTCTTTCACCGTACCCGGATTCCAGAAGCTGATTCACCTTCCACCTATCCGAAAATTTGATTGCAGAGGCTGCGGGNGTCGACGGTGTGCTTTCCGTTTAGAACGATCGGTTAGGGCATCTCGTTATTGGACCAAAGACTTAGTCGGTTCGTTATCTTGGCTTATGCCCCCACCGGCAGCTTGAACGCGTAAACAGGTAGGTTAGACAACGACAAAACCTCAATGGAGGGCCAGCATGGCCTTGGTGTTAGGAGAACTGTTATCGGTGACCATCTCCTGAAAATCTGTGCTGAACATAGTTTTTCCGTTCGAGCACTAATTTTTGCCGACCATGGCTCCAACGCGCCACTTGACGACCTCCACCGTNTCCACCGTTTGATCAGCTCTGGACTCAAATAGATCATATTGCCATCAGCTATCGAAGGAGAAGTTGCATAACAGACCGCAAATCCATCTGGATAACACGTAACAGCTCTTATCATGCGCTCGTGTGAGCGAAATTTTCTTTGCGTTTTGGTGGAAAACAGCAACACTTTTCGAGAAGACTAGAGTTGATGAAACTAACCAAACAAAACGTAGTTACCTCCCACCTAAACACGTTAGCTGCTGGTCTCGACAGTCTGTCATCCTCAAACGTCAATAGCCAGTGAGCTCACATCCGTAGCGCCATGCATAAATCTGCCTTCACAGCACGTGGCTGCACCAAACGCACAGCCAATCACTTGGTTTTAACACGTTTTATTGAACTGGTTGATATTTGTCGAAGCATTCCTCCAGATAATGAATACAGCACAGTTCGCAGGACCCTCAGTGCTGAACTGAAGCGATTCCTAAGAGCGGATTGAGAGACATGGTGGGCAAAACGCGTCTTCGAGTCTCTGCTTCCGGTAATGTTTGCAAACTTTTCGACCAATCCGAGCCTCTGGTGTCAAAAGCCACGCGCCATTGAAAACATTTGCAAAACTGATGACGAATGTATCCACAGTCTACGATGTCGGCTTGAGTGCTGTATGGAGCAGTTCCGCCACCAATTCAGTTCGCTATCGGTATCATCACCTACATCTTACGATGTACACAGTGCTCCATGGTCTGGGGACCTTTCATCGCCTACCGAGGAAGAAGTCTCCCAAGAGCTCATATTCCACAGATTGACCGGCGCATAAGAGCGCCCTCCGGCCCTGTTTAAAGACGATGGTGCAAACTTTGTCAGAGAACTAACTTTCTTCTTCCAAACTGTCTGAAATACTGAATTCATTCCATCCGAATGAAGTTTGGTGGACCTCGCATCTGTTTTTAGGAAGGATCCTCGTCACTATTGCTCCAATCACCAAGAGATTAGTCCCACTTGCGTTGCATCCAAGGTGTTAACATCATCAATCCTTTGCAGGCTCAGTTGGATGGGAGAGCGTCATATCCGCGAATATTAAGCTGGATTCCACTCCAGCCTAACCTGCTTTGATCACATATTTACGTTACATTACGTTGGATGCTAGAGCAACGTCAAACGTTCAGTGGACCGACCGCTGCTGTCTTTTTGGACACATTATTTGCTTCTGATTCAGCTGACACAGCAGCTCTCTCGACTTGTCTGTTAGGAAGCGGTGTATCTGAGAATTACTTGAACCTTCTCAAAGCTATCTACACAAAAAAGCAGATTGCATCAAGATCTATGATCGCATCTTCTGTTCATTTATCATCACAAGGAGAGTCTAGCAAGGGTGCACAGCTTTACTCTTCCTCTTTAATTTCGCAATAGAAAAAATCCTAGACAGCGCTCTAGAAAAGTGCAAAGTTCCTGGTGTGGAGCTTTTCACGGGTGACCGACTCCGTGACTTGGGACATACTGTGAAATCGTTATAAGCTGCGACTCTTCCCAAGACGGTCAAAACTTCGTTTGGAGTTTAGCATTGTCCGCCACGCAGTTTTTTATGCCATTTTTTCCATCGAAATGTGAGATCTTACTACAAGAATTGCAAGGGACTACACCTAACTTCATGTTCGCGAGCGACCGGTTAGAAATCGTAGGTTACTTTATTAATCTATGGAATTCCTTCTAATAAATACAAGTAAATTATATTAATATTGGTCCACCACATACCAAAATAGCATCACCCTGTATTGCGCTCGCATGTTAACAAATGTGACCAGATCCAGGAAAATAATATTCATACATACAAGACAGCCGATCGTACTGAAGCACTTCCTTGAATCCGATCACGCGTTATATATTGATTGGAATGTTGAAAGCGGAAGATGGAGAATTCATTGAAAATGGTGCTAGGGGAATAATGCGTGGATGCACGGGCGCCACTGTTTGCATGGTGCCAAAGCAGCAAAAATAATAACAACATCCAGAGGAGGGTTGGGATACAGAACACAGTTAGAGACGGAACTGTTAAAATGAAAAATAAAGATAAATGAGATTACAATTAGATTTCGTGTTTCACATTAAATTTTAAAATAGCTTTTAGGCGAAAGAGTATCGTTTTATGAAATGGGACAAGCGACTTCAACAGACAGACCGAACAGCATTCGCGCCACTAACTTCTATTCTAGGCCATATCCCGTGACATCTCTAACCAACGACAATCCCCATCCCTTGGGCCCCAACCTGGGAGCCGGGCTGCAGCAACCAAAGCCAAAACTGGAGTCAGTTTCTTTAT
>UZAN01045782.1:10774-25653 GCA_900618425.1 Echinostoma caproni
ATACTGGACGGGCGTTCTATTCCAAGCAATCCATTAGTGAGTCTTAAAAATAATTCAAAGCAATGCCTTGTGCGGGTTAGATGTTTACAATCGTGACTACGTTATAAGCATGCAACTGATTTCGCGGTGATTTATGCTCATCAGGTATGCGTATTTGATAAGCTATCACCAAGCCATTCCCATACTTGAACCCCGAGTGTATACTCTTCCGTTATAAATCTCGAATTAGCTCTAACTATCCTCCGTGTCACGGATTAGCCATTTTGAAGTTCAATTATATGAATGAATGCACTAAAATTTACCGATACGATAATCTAACGAGCGGTAACAATCTCAAAATCAGTTGTGCGCTTCAAAGGAAATTTTTCCCGGTCATTCATGTACTACTTATTCCAGTATGAAAAGATCCTAACTGTTCGATAGTTTCGTTCGGGTTTTTATTCACAAAATCAAACCTGCGGGTTTTATGTACCAACCACGTAATCCGTATTTGAAAAGAACATATTGTTTCCATATTGTTTATCCATATTGTTTAACTAATTAGAGTTGCATTCTTTTACTGGCTTACACGTAAAAGACCATTCTCATTGAACAAATCAAGGGTCACGCATTTCCATCTAATCTTGAAGGATTGCTTAATTGTCTTGTTTTCGTTAGTGTTCTAGTTGCAAGATGTAATCTACACGAGAGACAGTTCAATTATCAATATTTGATCACATTTTAATTGAATAGTGGATGAGTAGCCTAACAACTCCTTTTATCCCCTTGTGAGAGGAGGTGTTGAACAGCTGTTCGAAAAGTCGGCTTTACATTTCTGACTTGTCTCAGATCACTCTCCCCACCCCTATCAAATAAACGAACAGGAAGTTTGTAGGTCTATCCTGCTGAGTGACCGGATGAAGGGGTGGGTTGAGAGCGATGCATTTTCTTGATACGCGGGTGAGATGCAGACAGCTGCTGGGAGGTAGATACAGTATCATACTGTTTGACAGAACAATTATATCTACGTCGTTGTTCTCACTAGCTGACTATCCACTGCTGCGAAAGGATACGAAAGGTCAGTCGAGTGAAACAGTGGAATTAACCAATTTTATCTCCATGAACTAACTGACCATAGTTAATATCATGAATTCAGTGTCGGGAAAATTTCCTTGGAAAGAATTAAACATCACAGAAAGTTAGTATATACAAAAGAGGACTATAGTTCGTCTGCGGGCAACTGCCTCATGACGGAGCTCGTACACTTAGGCATGGAGGAGAACCTATTCTGGTCAGTGTGACTTGAGGCCACTTTGCATGCCGTCTATTCACTGATGCACTTTATTAGCAAATCTTTAGATTATTCCCCAAAGTCGGTTCGTTGTGTTTTCCTTGACTATTCTCCCTCTTTCGATTCCGTTCAATTATCTCTTCCACCAAAGTTATAATCATTCGGTTGCGCCATCAACGTATTATCATGCTTAAAAGATTATTTCACAGAAAGGATTCAAAGGACGAAAACAAACGGCTCCATTTCAAAACCGTTAGAGAATAATTATGAGTCCTTCAGAGTGCTGTGCTCTCTGTCTACTTATTTTCAACTTTTATCGGTGACTTACCCTCAATTCCACCAGCCACGACCTTCAAGTATGCAGATGATATCGTTTTATGTCAAACCCTTTTAAATCAATCTGACATAGAATCATTTCCCGACAGTTTAGTGCAAGCGCAATCATTCTCGAATCAATCCGGTCTCCGGTTGAATACTTCTAAATGCTTTGAATGCATGCTTAGTCTTTCCCGATCCGATTATCCCTTAGAACCCTCAGTCATCAATTCCGTACCCGTCATCAGAAGACATACCACCAAGTACCTAGGAATAACCATAGATAGCAAACTACGGTGATCCTCTCATGTGCCACCTGGTGTTGGTAAACTGCGTCGCTTATCTTTCCAAATACGCAAGTTAAGACAATTTCGATTGAAGCATGAAACTGTGTGTTCCTTTGTTTATTAATGCATTGTTCCTGTCATGCTTTATTGTTCACCCGTTATTTTCCCTGGACTACTCAGAAAGGGTTTTACTACTCTTGGTCGCATTTTAGCAATTATCAGCTGTGTTTCTCTTATTCCTTCAAGCAGTCTGATCACAAAATTGTGTAATTTGCATATCAATTCACTTGAGAATTTACTCACAAGATACTCAATGACCCCAGTCATCCGCTCAATCTCGATTTATCTGCTTGCCGTTCCCACGCGCTACAACCTGATCCAATTTTGGCTGCTTGCCCTCCAGCATAAACATTTATTGCAACCAAACGGTTCCCTATCTGGCTCGTATTCTCACTGACAGGGCAATGATCCGCAACGAGGTAATTTTAAACCTACAAAGAGAAACACCTTTTTAAGTTTTATCATTGTTTTATACGATTTTTTATTTGACATTTTTATCCAATTTTTGATTGAAATGTAGCCATAGTTGCCTGCACAAGTCATCGTAATACAATAATACGAATAATACAAGCCAGGGCCATTAAACACCGTCCCATGCACTTCACGTCTTTCAAGAGTCATCTTTGTGTTCCACCTTTGGTCAGAAGCAGTCGTCTTTCAGAAATATCATTGTTTCATCGCAAATGGTTATTATTTAAAAGTTTAGTAGCCCGGCGGTATTCAAGCCCATAAGTGGATGCCGCTAGGCTTTTGTACAGCGCAAGCCAACTGAACCTCGAGACCACGCCGATAATGCTGATCCCCTCATGTTCGAATCACTTCAATCCATAAATCTGCACATTAGTATTTAAAAGCCATTTTTTATCCACGTGACGAATATGTACGCCTAATTGGTTAAATCAAGGTTACGCAATAGTGCGGTGCAAAGAGCAAAGCAAATGATACCAATCTGGAAACACAGTGATTGCCACACGATAATTAGCACCTGTTCCCGCCTCACTGATTGTTTATTCACTGTTGTTCAAGCTTCGAAACATGGATGGGTAAAGCGTTTCATTCATTGCGAAACCACGGCGGATTGACGAAGACCAGTTCGTACTGCATCGAATGCATTGCATTAACCGGTATCAATCTGGATTCCAGGATAAACCTATAAGATATCTGTTCCCGTTCGAATCAGCGGTACACTACTGGTTTTCTTCCAAAAATAAGAAGCCGCTAGTTTATGAGTCATTCGGTGAGGTAGATACATACGTTTTCGATGAGTTATTTGACTTGATGCTTTTATTTGAAAGTTAACTGGTACGACCAAATGTGGAGATAGTGGGCCAGGTCGTTGTAAGTCTAGCAATCCTCTACGTGACGACCGCAGGGGGACGCTGCAAGGAGAAAACCGCTGATCTTATTTCTGATAACAAGTGAGTTTCCCTGCTCATCCACCAGTACGTTGCCTGTCAAATCCGCCAACATATGGAGCCAAAACACTATCAAACAGGTGTTCTCGTGTGCGGAGCAGTGTTGTCACATCTCGGGGACTGGACGACTGGTTCTCTGGTTGATCATTCAGCCGGCCGCTTCTCCACATACTGTCCTATTGTGTTCCGTTCCTTCCGCATTGCACCAGCTCTACGCATCAACCGAAAACAAAAAAAAACAACTTTCAAATTCGATGACCGCCTTTTGCGATGTACCTGTCACGGTGCTTTTTGTGACATGCATTCAGTGATGATATCGGAAACCGACTGGGTGTTTTCCTTACCTGAAGAATAACAATTGGGATATTGAAAAATTCATTACTTCTCACCATTTCCGGCAGTTACTAAATAAGTATAATTGGGCGTACTCTTGTGTGTGTGTGTTTGCACAGGTTAGGATATGGCGAAAAATTCAACGAAAGTGTACCCAATAAACTGTATCGAAAAACTCACCGCGTCACGTTTTCGATGAAATAACTCCATTAAGACCTATTGGTCTCGATTGAAAAGGTTACTACAAGTGCGGTTTACGAACAAAACGCCTTGGTAAGAAAAATCGCTTCGGTGTTGTCTGCCACCTGTTCGCCGGTCGATCCATATTATCATTGGATCGCACTACGAATCAGGAATATAAACCAGTTTGAAAAAACAACGAGAATCAAAAGGACTATTTCGTGAGCAATCACAGCGCACCGCATGGATACCGGACACCAGGTAAATGAAGATGCTTTCAAAATCGTCCCCAGACGGTACCACTTTGCAATCACAGAAGCGATAACGATTGCGATCAACTGTGCGCATGTCAAAGCGTACCCTGGATCAGACCCTATGCGGATAGCATATTAACCGGTGATTCCTCTCATGATCCTTTGACCTTTGACAGGAGGTATGCGACCTTATACGTACATCCTGATTCTTTTCTCTCTGTCCAGTTGTCTCACGATTCTATTCTATTCTAAATCACTCCTCATCACATCTATATCGTCCAATCAATGTACTGTTACGCTGACGTTAATTATTACACATCTCTTTATTTCATATAAAAACTGTATCAACCAGAGAATTAGAACATTATGCAAGAAGAACAGTTCGTTCGCTATTTGTTTTACTCTGTCAAAAGCACGATGGGAGTCTTCGATGAATTAAAAATTTTTACATTTGTTAATTGTGCATATTCAACAAGTACGGTAATTAGGTCCAACTTTGCGGGAGGCGGGGGGGGATTAAGCATGTGATAATTGTCACAGATTTTTTTTACTTAGCATTGATCCGAATAAGTTTGTTGGTTGGAAAACGTGTTCCCGGTTCCCAAACCGGATCCAGAATGAATGCGATCAGATCCGATATGTCATTTGACCAGAATGGTTTACTGGTTTCATGATCAGCGTTTTGATAATTAAGTGACGGGTGAAACGATCAAATCACGCCGACCGGTACGTTTTCGAAAGGGAATGTGTTTGTTTTGAATCAGTACCGGAAACATGAAACGCAAATGTTTGCTAGTCTGTCCGCAAATCGATTATTCATCGATTCATCTACTCTCAGGCCTGTGAAATCCACAAAAGGGTTTGTCTTGAGGGAATTCTCACGGTGGTCCTTGAATCTGAAATGAACTGTGAAGAGACAAACGGCTTTTGCTTCGGAACATCAAACATCGTCATTCGGTCTCTTTGTGTGTTCCGGTCCTGTTTGGTGATAAGCCATCATTTCAAAAAAAGCCATACAAATCACTGTTGGGATCTTCGGAAAACGATACATCGGTGTGTATTTGTTCAGAATTGCCGTTTTTTTTGTATATAGAGCTACGAATGTCTTTCATG
Source organism: Echinostoma caproni (assembly GCA_900618425.1). NCBI lineage: Eukaryota > Metazoa > Platyhelminthes > Trematoda > Plagiorchiida > Echinostomatidae > Echinostoma > Echinostoma caproni. The sequence continues at coordinate 16,002 of UZAN01045782.1, forward strand.
TTCGAAGGATAAGTGCCAAGGAGAGGGGCAGAAACCAGTGTGATGGAGAGATCGTAATAACGTCCACTGATCCGTTTTCGTGAAAAATAAAAAATCTGTGTGAACGAAGATAGGACGCGGGAGCGCGAAAATACGGTACAAATATGAGAAAAGATCAATAACAAATAACATGATGTAGAAAACGGTATTTGCGAATAAATTTCTTTTCAATATAGCGCATCACGCGTTTACATATATAAGGTGATCTTAGCACAGGTGTCTGATTGGCCGACTAAATCTCTGCTAGTAACAATGACAGAGGCGAGAAAACAGAGCAAAGGAATACGACAAGGTTGATGATAATCGTGGTGGGGATGAGAAGACAAAAGTCAGACGAACAACGTTAGAGAGATGGATAGATTAAAATGAAGGTTGTGAGCTGAGACGAGAGAGCGCGATGAATTTACGTAAGATACAGTATAAACTGTGTCGTGAATATCAATTAAAGCAGAGTTGAATGCTACCAGGCGGGTCTCCGGGTTGTGGATAGGGGATACCTTCACCGAAGAAGGTTAGCTGTGAATAAGTTGTGACTGGCATATCGTAACAAATAAGCAGTCATGAACAAACAGCGACGGCAGTACCAGGGTGTGGTGGGTTTCAGGCTGGTCACCTGGCCCCTGTTTAAAAGCCGCATAAGCCTAATGACGGTGTCGTGACAAAGACTGATGTGACTGGCCTTTTAAAACAAAAGTCATTGACCCCCCACTTCGGATAAGAGGGATTACTTCCTGCTGCCTTGCACGTCACACCTGGTGACACTGGGGACGTTTCTCGTACCAAACTCTCAAGTACTTCATGATTATGTCTTCTGCTAGGTTAGTTATCCATGAATCGGCGACCCCAGTAATCGACGCGCCCCGCGCTCCTCCAGTGGTTGGGGTGTCAACAATGCGAGCTGGACCTACTCAACCTCTCCAACTTAGAAAGCACCTCTATGTGAGATGCTGGAAAGTGAGAACCCTTTTGGACATTGGGAGTCAGGTAGTGACTATGCGCACGTTACACGACTACCGCATAGATGTTGCATATTTATCCGAAGTAAGATTAGCAAGCTTCGGCTTAGGTAGCATGAAGGTTTCCGGGTACTGATAGCCACCACTATGCCATCATCAACGTGGACCCATTACAGGGTTACGAGAAATCAAAAGCACTGATGGACGAAATGGAAACCCAACTGGCACATGAGTCTACCGCATCGGTCATCATAGCAGACTCCATTGATGAGTCGTGGTCCAGGATAAAAGCTGCAGTAAACAAGCTGCACTAAACAAACTTGGTACCACGAAACGCTGCTCCAAAGATTGGATATCAGAGGAAACCATCCGTCTCTCAACCCTGGCCAGAAACGCCCTTCAAGCTGGCCCTCAGGATTACCAGCGANCAGCGACTTAGGCGGGAAGCAAACCGTTCCAGATCGGCGCAAATACTGGAGCGAAATAGCGATCAAGATGGAAACCGCAGCCAGTGCATGTCACTTTGGAGATCTCTTTCCCCTTATAAGATCAGCGTCCGGTAGAAGGTAATCTTTACAACCCGTTCTACGCGACTCCTTCAGAAGACTGATCTATGATATCGACGGTAGAATGACCAGATGGGTAATACATTTTAGTCTGCTTCTCATTCATCCGCTGGGCAATTCGGCGGATATTCATCCCAATATGGCGCCCCCATACGAGATTGACTGTGATCCCCCAAACGATAGAACAAATATTCGCAGCGATCGGTCACTTGAAGACTGGCAAGGCGCCTGGTGAAGACGGAATCCCGGCAGAAATATATAAGAAATGCCTTCCGGTGGNGGTGGTCATCACACCTCTTCATTCTCTCTTTTGCTCTATCTGGGAGACCGAAACATATTCAACAGATTGGAATACCTCGGTTTTGCTTCCATTCCCCAAGAAGGGTGATAGGACATTATGCGAGAATTATCGTGATATCAATCTGCTAGATGTGGCTGTAAAAGCGTTTGCCCATCTTGTGCTTAATCGATTTGCTACAGTGAGGCATGCACGTACGCTGACGAACCAAGGAGGCTTACAACCCGGCAAAGGATGTATCGATCAAACTTTCATCCTAAGGCGAATTCGGATCACCGATGTTGGTTTCAGCACCCTACCGCTACATGTTTCACTAACTTTCGCGCCGCGTTCGATTCAGTGGCCCGCGAGTCACTGCGGAAGATAATGCTTACAGATAGTGTCCCTGCAAAGTTGTTCAATATAGTGAGATCGTATTGCACCCAAACCAAAGCCTGTATCCGTGCCTATGGCGAATAGTCTCATCCTTTCGATCTGAGATCAGGAGTAAGACAAGAATGCTCGCTATCTCCAGTACTGTTCAACTTCGTCGTTGATTGGATGCTGCGTCATGCAATGGAAGGTCATCAAAGCGTCCAAGTTTTTGACGATTGCTGGATTACTGACCTCAGATTCGCTGATGACCTGATGGTGCTGGGATAGGACCTGACCGCCTTGCAAACAGCTCTGAACCATATCAAAAGATTTGCCACTGAGATCGGCCTTGAGATTAATCCTGAAGAAACCAAGATGTTCGCTACTCCACCTGATTAAGCAGAACATCCTCTGCAACTAGATGGTCGGACAATAGAAATCGTATCGGACTTCAAGTCAATTGGGTCTATCATCCGGCCCAATGAACAAGCCAAAGATGATGTGAAGCGGCGCATCGACATAGCCTGAACGGCGTTTCTGCAGCTGCGAACTTCCCTATGGTGCCGGAACGATATCAGTCTCAAAATCAAATCCAGGGTGTTCGCCACAGCGATTCGACCAGCCCTACTAGCGGTTGGGAAACCTGGCTGCTGAGGGTTGAGGACATTTGATGATGCTATTACCGGTTTTTCAATTCATTCTGAAAGTAAACTGGCGGGACAGGGTTTCAATCGCGGACCTCAGAAATCGATGCAACGTTGCCCGTCTCTCAACACACATACAACGCCGCCGACTGCAATGGCTGAGTCATGTTCTGCGCAGACCAGACGACACTTTTACGAGCATTATCTTGGACCCGGCACCATGTCCTGGCTAGCGCCGCCGACAAGGAGAGGGGGGGGGAGGGAGTAAAAGCCTGGTTGGAGAAACTGTATTCGACGACGTCGACCAACTTGGACTTCAGATGGTGTACGGCACCCACCGATGGAAAACAAGCTGGGTTATCATTTGCAAGGATCTTGCAGATAACCCCCAAACATGGATAGCGGCCATCAGAGTGATCCATGGAGCCGGCTTATCCTTTCCAAAGAGCCAGCCGTAGCAAAGTAAAATAAGTATAGTATAGTATAAGTAAGTATAAGTATAAGTATAAGTAAGTATAGTATAATCGAGATGGGGCACTAGAGAGAAAAACAAAATAATTAGTTCTTAAGATTGTGATTGATGATAGTGGATGAAGAAAAGTAGTCGGGGACAAAAAGTGATGCTCGAAAAGAAATTTCTTCGAGAATACCGTTTTGTGCATTGCTCATGGAACTATTTTACGATTTAAAATAATATACTGGTTGTTTGAAAATGAATAAATTGGTACACGCAACTATGTGTCGCTAAGAACAGTGGGAAAGAATTCTGTTTCGGTATACATTATGTTGACATGAATCACACATCATGATTGGGAGCTCTAGCCATCTCGACTTCCGTTCATTGTAAAATAAAATACCGTCTCGTCATAGCAGTCATAGCAGAAACAGTCAATCTCTGTATCCCCCCACCCCAACCCCTATATGTATCCGAAAGTAGTTCGGTGCACACACCTGGGCTCTTCTGACTGAATATCCATATCACACGGCCAGTCACGACCAGGTGCAAATGGATTCTGTGGGAAATACTCGGATAAAGTTGAGAACAAGTCGGATGCATACTTTGGAATTCCTTTTCAAGCCTGAGCTGTGTGCGCACAACGCGAATTAATGCATGCTCTCAAACTTCCCTGGTCAAGGGAAGAGAAAATCGCTTGTTCATACAACCGTCGTGACGTAACGACTTTGGTTACGTGATTGAAACAGCGCACAAGTTTGGAGCTCTCTTGAGCTTATCGCCAAACACACGACTCATCCACCTTTCTGTTTGACCCTATTGAAATTGTTTCATATAAATGTGATTGTAAAGGCTTGAAAAGGAATTCACCGAAAACATATGTTCGCCTACATTGTTTGTTCTTATGTACGAATCTCGGCAGATCTAATGAATATTTTCGTATGATGGTTGTTTGTGGTTGAAAAGTACCACAATATCTCACGTACCAGCACATTTCGATTGCCTCAAATCGTTTGGTGTGGGAGCAGACAACGAACTCGGGATGTCCGCGCATCCTCTCCCCGAGTCAGTCTCATCGTGAGTGTGTCACCATTTCATGTTCCCTGGGGGACCTGAGGATTGAAAGTCAAAACCCTCAACCCGAAACCAAACTGTAAAAAGGGGTTTCACGCGTTACAACTCAGAAAAAACGCGGCTTTGTTAAACGTGACGGACTACGGAAGTTCGGACCTGACAGACACAATACTGCTGCTGCACCTAGCAAACAAATCAATTTCATCTATCTTGGTTGTTATTCATCGAATCAGGATAGTCTTAATGAACTTAACGACTGATCTGTGACTCGATACCTTGTACTTAACATTAGTAAGTGCATTGAAGTTCCATTTATTCTTAAAACCGGTTCGCGTTATCTTTCGTTAGTTAATAATCTCCCTGATCTTAGAGTTAACAATCAAAGTATTCTAAAATCTGTATCTGTTAAATACCGTGGTGTCACCCTAACCCATAACCTGTCCTGGTCTGTTCATGTCATCAACGTTTCCACAAAAGTTCGAAAACTCTTCCTCTCTGTGCTTACAGGTTCAGGAAACTGGCCGTACCACATAATCTTATTCTGGCATTTGTGATTGCCTGCATTCTTCCACACCGGCTCTACCACTCCCCGATTTTTGTCAACTTGTTCCTGCGGGTGTTTCAACATATCGAAACGGTATAATTCCATATTTGGCTCGGTTACTAATTAATCGTCAGAATGTTTTCATGTACCTCAGGGAACAACTCTTGCACTAATTTTTCTCTCATATACTAAAGTGTAGAATTTCTTATATTGTCTTTCTTGACAGCAACTGGCTTTATTCATTCATGGTAAAAATTGTAAACTGCCGAAAATTCCGTCTTTGGGTGCATAAAGCTTTTCCTGATTTGAATCGAAATGAAAACAATTAGAATTCAAGTGTTTATTCTACCTCAGAGTTCGTATTTCACCAGTGTCGGATGGCACTGTGAGCCATCGGTTTGAGGAGAGTGGTAGTTGCCCGCAGAAAACTCATCGTTCATGTGGATTTGTCAATAGTGAGAGGAAAAAAGGTTCAATCAAAAGAAAACTGTATCATTTATTCAAAATGAGCATGACAGAGTCGGATTGAAAACCTTCAATTTGTTCTGATTAGATTTATTCAAAGTCATCCTGTTTTTGAAGGACATTTAAATTCGTCAAAATACGTTACCGCGGAATCTATCCAACGTTGGAAATGTCACTTAAATTCATCTGATGTAATTTGGAAACCAACAAACGATTACTCGGTATGTTGGTACTGGAAAAACACAAATCAACATCACAAACAATATGAGACTAATTTCGTTTTCGGACTGAATACGTGATTCTCAATTGTTGAGCATCAACATATATGCATTGAAATAGCCATGGTGATGCAACAGCATAACTACAAATCACTGTTACATCATCATTGTACCGCAGTGAGGAGAATTACCCAAGCTTAATTGTCGCAATTTTCCCTGTGAAACGTAAATCTAAAATGAAGAGAAAAAACTGGTGAGAGAACGGCAGAGATTTTCATCAATTATGCATCACACTACAGACGAAGCTTTGTGGGGATCTTCTCTTTATTATTTACAACGAAAGCCAGATTAGCAATCAGTAAGTTCTTGTAGGACCTGATGCGGAATTACATTGGAAATACATTAAACAAGCTGAAAACATAGTATTCCTGGCGGTGGTGGCGTAGTGGCTTAATCGCTGTCGCAATCGTTCTTTGAACCTTGTAGTCCGAGGTTCGAGCCCCGCCGCTGCCACCCGACTTTGGTGATAGGCAGCTTTGCTGTCGTCCAGCTCAATACCACGCTTGACCTAGCGAAGGCCTTATGTGGTTCGCCACTCCAAGCCCCGGTTTCCGTCTTTGAACAGCCAGTCCTCATGACTATGTTTGCCCCGTCTGCCGTTTATCACACGAAAGTGTGTAAAAAAATGTGAGGGTTAACCAAGAATCATGTGGATAAACGTTTCTTTGATAAACGGATATTGATCAGTGACGTGGACAATCAATCCATCAATTGAATTTCTAAATACGCGGGCATTGATTATTAGGCTTGAGAGTAAAAGGAAAACAACCACATAGGAATAAAAATACTGTGGCAATTCTTCCGGATATTTTGGAAGTGCAACACAAGAAAGATAAATTTCGGTCCAGAACTGTATTGGTCTGCGATAGTGGTAAACTATACGCCCCAATTTTCCAGCACAGAACGGAGCATGCGAAGACCGTTTGTAATCAGTCTTTATTCGAACTGCCGAATATCTCTGATGGAGCACAGTCAGCCTAAAACCCAATCGATCGGTTTGCTTCATTGGCCATGAAAGAACTGTGAGGAAAATACAACAGATACAGTTCATGAGTAGTTCAAGGCATAAAGTAGATTCCGATTTGGATGAACAAATTGAATTTGTCACAAATCTTTAAAAAGATATGCACATTTGAAAGATCAGAAACATCCTGACAAAGCGCACGATGTATTGTTATTGGCAGATTTTAAAATATGCCATAAAGTTGATTGTGAACCTATCACTCAAAAGTTTTGTATGTGAAACGAAGTCCCTGGTAGCCTTCAACTAGAACCTGAGGTATACTGATCTTTGATTCTGTTAACCAAGATTGTAAGCAATAGATTCATAGTGGAGACGGTTCATCAGAAGCCTCGGGGAGGAGAAGGAGGCCGGGGTTCGCATAACGAGGTGAGAAATTGGCTTTTCTGTGTTGTGATTATCATCATCATCTATACAAAACAGTCACCACACTGTGTTCACCTATCGCCTGAATGGCATTTGTTCTCGGGGTTCCTTTTTTTGAAAAATAACAGGGTGCCTGAAATTAGTGGACTTTCAAGCCGCTTATCTTTGGATTAGTTTCCAACACATACTAGCAACTGTGCAACAGTGTACCCTTTGCACGATATCTGTGTACAGACTCACAAAAATTTATTGTGGTAACATTCTCAACAAGTAAACACAAAGGGTGCTGTAAATTTTCTCGGGCACATAAATTCCTCAGCTCTAGTTTTAATCATCTTGCTTTGCTGTAGTTACTTCGCTATTCTTATGGATCTGTTTGGGAGCATTTTTTATCGATAACATTTATCGGGAGAACCTTTTGTTGGTCTTCTCTCCACTCACTGCGAACCGATTTGGCACATGATATATACGACGCAGCAGTTTATTTAAAATCGCCGAAAACAGTCGTGTTTTTATATGTATCGGCAGCATTTGCGGTGTATGACCTTTATTCACAATATGTCCAATTCTAACGGGGACTGGGTGTTCGAACGGGACGTGAATCCCTTTAAAAAGCCAAAACAGAAATGCGTTGTGTCCGAGGTACTAACTGCTCTTCCGCTTTGTTTAAACCAGTTTCTTCGAGTGACACAGTTGAAGGACAATCTTTATGTTCCATTCAGAAGCAAACAATCTGGCAAATCATCCGCCGAACGTATATCTACATCTGTACTGGGGTAATGCACATCTTCAGGTACCCCCTTACCGTGCGAAAAATGATCCACAAGTTCTTAAAATATATCATAGTTTGACATCTTAATTAATCAAATAATTGAATAAGTGACAACTTCTATTCCCGGTAACAAAGCAATGACTGGCTTAGTAAGAAAATTGAATAAATAACCAATTTAAAATGGGAATTCGTCGTGTGTATAGCAAATGAAGCGTGAACTGAAAAGCTTGGAAGCACTGGACAGCTGTTTCGACCGGTTGTGCTATATCGTTTAAGTGGACAATGAAAATCAGCCTGATCAGGTACCCGGTGGCCGAGTGGGTAGCATACTTGCACTTTGCCCATGACATCCCGGGTTCGATCCCCAGTTGAGTCGATGGATTCGTACAGCAGTAGACAAAAAGAATTCCCATTGGACATTTAACCAAATCCTCCAATACTCACATGAAATAACTAATTGATGCCCAGGAGGATCCGCAATTTCATTTAGTCCGCTTAAAAAGAATTCAGTTTCAGTTTGAACAACCATTAACCACGCATATTCGAGCCCTGGTTTTAGTTGCTGTCTTGGCTGCCCATTTGGATGAAAAATACGAGAAGAAAGGAAACTTGAAAGTGGAGTCGAAAAGAAAATGGGGAAGTTCAGTGGTCTAATGTTGCAAAGAAATTGAGGAGATGCCCGAACGCCACTCTTTACGACACCCATCCATATCACTCAGTGTCTCTAACCATTGGTTACGATCGTCCCGAGTTCCTCAGCCAGGGAGCCTAACAGGACCTATGTAACCCAGCTTCCTGGTTAGGGTTTTCATACCCTCGTGCCAGGTCTTAGGTTGACCACCCTTAGCTTCCTCCCACTCGGTATCTGCTTCGGCGAACATCGCTCGCCGTGGTAACCTACCTGGTGACATGCATAACACATGTCCCAGCCAAGGCAATCTATGGAGGTCGACCATTTGCTCCAGTGGGCGGCCGCATTTACCCAACACTCCGCGTCTAACCTCAGCATTGCTCATCCGGCTACCCCACCAGATTCGTGCAATGCTGCGTAGACAGCGGTGTTCAAACACCGAAAGTCTGTTTTTATCCTGTTTTTTTAATAGCTAAGTTTCTGCACCGTATAGCAGGCTGGCCGAAGTGTCGCGGCACACACTCGACCGTTCACCGACAGCCGGATGTCGCGACGGCGCCACAAATGTCTCAAGTTGGCAAATGCCAACCGAGCCCTGCATGCGAGCTGACACTTCATCCGTAATACCTCCACCGGGTGAGGTGTAGCTGCCGAGGTAACAAAACTTATCCACTTACTTTATTACTTCCCCAGTGAGAGTGAGGCTGGGTGCTAGACCAACCCAGTCTTGTAGTAGCATTTTACTTTTTAAAGGTGCAAAACGCATACGAAACATGGACACGCTAGCACTCAAACTATCGAGAAAAGCTTGCAACTTGCCTGTATCTTCACTTAGTAGCACAATGTCGTCTGCGTACTCAAGATCAGACAGCCTGCCACCCGGAAATAAATTGATGCTACTATCCTCGCACGAGGATAGGACTGTTCCCATAATCAGATCTATAGTAAAGTTAAATAGAAAAGGAGAAAGAGGGCAACCCTGACGAACACCACTTTCCGTGGTGAACTCAGGAGAAAAAGTGCCGTAATCCCGGACTCGACTTCAGCTGTTAGTATAAAGCGATCGAAGCTCAAAAAGAATAGGATTTGATGAAGTTAGAATGAACTTGCTNCAGTCTTTCGAGAGTGTTTTGATCTTTTGGATGAACTGATCCACGTTCTGGCCACATTCTTGTTTGCAGGTTGCAAGG
>UZAN01045783.1:13482-25956 GCA_900618425.1 Echinostoma caproni
CTTGATGCTGCTGCTCTGTGGATGACTTGAATTGGATTTGGTCCACGTGCCGTTTGTGTACAGTAGCATCACTCAAGTCGGTAATTTCCACCATGGCTTGACCCAGTTGTCGTGTGACTATACCAGAAAAGTTAAGCGGACGATGCCAGCCCCTTTATCCAATAAAGATGAAACGGAGTGAACAACGTAAGTAACAGCATTAGGAGTGGAAGGCGAATGCTTGTATGCAAACTGAATGAGGTCATGGGTGACGGATAATAGGGTCAACCGGTTAGCAAGGACTCTTTCGAAAACTTTCAATAATGCTGATGTGCAGGCAATCGGTCGATATTTGGAAGATCCTATTCCGGGAATTGGGGTTACCCGAGCAGCTCTCCAACAATCAGGAGTGCTTCCAGATGACATACACAAATTGAAAAAATCGGAAATAGGTAAAACAAGTTGTTCAACACAATCTTTCAGTAGGATGGAGGACAACGAATCAGGACCATGTGCCTTGTTAGATTTAAGGGACTTGAGTACATTCAGGACTTCCACGGGAGTGACAGATTGGTTCTCCTCAGTAGATGTGAATAAAGATGGTGTTGAGTTCCTTATAGTAGCGCTGTGAATTGACGGTTTAGCTCCTCAACATCCGGAAAAGATCTGTTGTGTGATCCACAGAGCTGCATCAAAGCAGACTACATATCGCGGCAGCTCTGGTTTTCAATAAGAGTTTCGATATATACAATTTAGATGCTGTATTTCCATTCTGATTAATAATTACAGATGTTTGACAGCACTGCACCTTCCAATCCTGTAAGCCATTTTAGAAGAGACGAAGATAATCTCTCAGTTCGAATAGATAAGGTCTCAACTGGGCAACACATAGCATAGCAAAAATTAATATAATATAGAAGATGCTCACAACCGGAAGAGTTGTCAGCGTTGGGAGACAGTTAAATTGGTAGGTGAAAACATATCTTTAAGTTTGGAAAAGTTTTCAGGAGTGCGACTTCTCTTTCTGATGGTTATGGATGTGGAACAGTTCATGTGGTGCTGAAAATATTTACCGTAAATCTAAGGGTGCGAATAATGGAGCAGTAATCGGAACTACTTATGGGAGCCCGCATCTCAATGAAAAAGATTTCAGATATATTCACAAAAGTCCCGTCAAGTTGAACACCAAACCGGGTAGGGAAATTTACGAGATTCGTCAAGCCTAAAGTTGTAAAGAAAGATATATTAAAAGGATTAAAATCACGAGCAGCAATACATAAAGACTGATCTACGCCGGTTACAAGTTGTGAAGAGAAGGAGTCGACAAACAAACGAATATCAAAGTCAAAGTCAAAGTTTTATTATGGGCGTTTTAACAAAGCTAAAGCTTATCATGCCCTTTAGGATTTTTACAGAATCTTTCGAATAACTTCACAAAGAGAAAATAACAATGATAATAATGTACGTGATCACTCACGGATGTTGAAATTTTAAGTGTTCCAATGTTTTATCAAGTTTCCATTTAAATAGTTCAACTGTAGGAGCACACTACATCAGATGGGAGAGAATTCCATGCGCCGCACACCCTGACTGCAAACGAGTGATACCAGCAATCAAGATGGCTGTTCAGGGTCTTCACCTTTACTGGATGTCCCTTGAGGTTATCATTAGGAGCTAAAGTCAGCAGAGAACTGCAAGGGTGGTTGGTCAGATGCAGTATGTGATATGCCAATATTAGGTCCCCTTGAAGTCGGCGGTATTGGAAAGAGTATATGAGTATTGTGTTTTTTCTCCATTAGATACCAGCCTCTTCCATCGCACCTCATTTAATTGAGACAAAGCATCGATCCGACAGAACTACGGCGTTCTATGTGATCGTATTTAGCATCAATTCACGTTTACTGCAGTTTGCTGAAGCAACTGCGATAGAAAGATGATAGTCTATTTGATGTGAACAAAAGGAGTTATTCGTTACCCTGGCATTGCCGCGGTAGAAATCAATAAATTATTACCGGGAGCTTTTGCTATCAATTTACTATGATCATGAATATTATATAAACTGTAGCATGCATCTGATTAGATACAGTGCAATATATCCGGATACAAATTATGCAACGTAAACTTACTGTAGTCTTTATTCTAGTAGATCCTCACTCGAACTGCAATATTAGTTGTGATAACCGACAAAGAGCACTAGACAGCTGTTTCATCTGGTTTGGGACTCGTCAGAAGTGCGCACTTTTTGTGTCCCTGTCAGGACTCGAACCGCGATTGGTCCGGTCGGGACTTCAAACCCCTACCCCTGAGCTACACGGCCGATGTTAATCAGTCAAATTAGAGTATTCAGCTTGGATTAGCCCATTTGATTGTTCAGAGGCACAAGACTCTTGAGTGCTCTTTGTTGGTCATCACAAAAATTTTCATTGCATTTGAATGCATTGTCTCGTGAGGAAATAACGATCTGCCAAGGAGTGAAACCCACACCCATGACCATCAAGAGTGCCTAGTTCCTCAAAACAATCGAATTGGCTAATCCAAGCTTGATACTCTAAATTACAATATTATTTGTTTGAATAGTTGAAGCAGAAGACCGAATTGTTGTATACTGGCCACCATGAAGTAGTTGCTCTCGATGAGCACAACCGATGCCGGTAGCCGGTAATCATCTCATTCCAGCCTGCAGATGGAGCACTACCGGGAGTAACACTATAATTTTGCTGACTATACAGGTAATTGAATGAAGACCATGTTAGTTCTTTTGTGGTATTGCCTGTTTGCGTGGTTCAGTCTCTTCATCTCATGGTTTTTTTTATCTGCGCTCAAACAGGTCGACTATATCATTACACCTGAATGGCAGCTGCAAGAAAATCGTGCATTTCAGGACGTATATTGTTAGTTGTTTCGGCTAGTGCAGAGTGCAATGTCTTACAAACGCCTTTCGGTAGCCATTGGATCGGAACACTTGGCAAATCGATCTCCTCGATGGTGTGGCGGATGTACACAATCTTCAAGCGCTTTGTACATCGCTCTCACTAAGCCACGTTTGTAACTCAGTGGGACAAAGCTGGTAAATTGTAGGTAACGGCCCAACCACGGTATACAGATCGGCACACATTAACGTTGTGGCGTCTCGTTATCAACAAGTCCAGAAATGCAAAGCTGCTGTCACCTTCAGGCTCGATTGAAAGCTTCATATTACTATCGACGGAATTGAAGATCTACTGTCAAGCAATAAGCAGTGATATGGAAGTAGTGGTGGGCTTGATTTCACATTAGTTATTGAACTTCGTTGTGCTCAGAGTAAATGAAGCGTCGACTGAAAATCGCGAACGAGCTGAACAATTGCCTCGACTTGACTACGTTTCAGTGTGACCGCATCGACTCGGGACCTTACAGACAAGAAGCAAGGCACATAATCAATCACCAACCGATTGATCACACGTTTGCCATTCTGTCGGTACGTAATAGAAATAGCTTGTGCATCGCAGAACTATTCTCCGTGGTCAGGTTGGAATAATTCTGAACAGTGTTTCGCCCCTTTCTCATTCATGCTTTACTTGCTCTGAACACGACAGAACTATGTCAGACAGGAAACAATATGATTTGTAAACCCAAAGCACAAGAAGAGTACTTCGGATTTGGTAGTGATACCGTTTCTGGTCCAAAGGTCTGTCATGTACCTATAAAACACTTTCGTTCGTTTGAACCACACCACAGCATTCATCTAACTCTTAATGGGGAATCTTCATATTCGGGTTCATACATAAAAGCCATCAAATCCGGGTGACCGCTTAGCAAGCGGGTAAATCTAGTGGTGGGTTTCCCTTGGACAGATTGAGTTGAAGCTTCAACGAGGTACGTGAAACACTTCCCAACGAAGTAGATGAACAAAATCGTATTCCTGATCCAACAACAGGCTACAGAGTTTGAATGAAAGTGCATCCATGCAACAAGGCCCAACTGTATTGTAACACACACTAGTTTAGTGCACTGTTGAATAGTAGGGTTGTGAACTGAGCAACCTCAGTTGTACCAGTCACCTCGGGAGATCACCAAGATGGGAATGAGTTGAGTGTAATTAAAACCTCCTCAGTCGCAAAGTTATGAAGGTGTTCTTGACGATCAATGACTTTCAGCCTCGTCACCTATGATGGTTTTGCCAAACAGAATGGACTTTTCGCGATGGTTCTCTTAACTCGTGGATGAACGTGAAATCTGGTGGTGTTGGTGTGAGCGAGCAAAATTCATCGAAAACATCGTGTATGGGATTTCGAGTGAAGTCAGGTCAAGTCAAGAAGCGGCTTTAATTCGCCTAGAAGGGGATGAACATTCGGCCACTACACACTCATTCTTCTGTGAAACTGTTAGGGTAAAAAGAAAGGATGATGATACACTGCATATAAAAGCAAATAAGGGAAATCTAGCAAATATTTTGTTTCTGAGTCCCAACGACAAGATCCAGGTTAGTAAGAAACCGTGCAAAAAGCGCTATTGCAGAAGACTTGTGCGTTGTGGTGCTTGTTGCTATATGCTTATTCTTGGGGCGAGTGCTTAATGTAGAGGTACATTCACTAAGGTGAGAATACAGTGGGTGAGATGGGTCAAGTAGTATTCTGGTAGAAGGTGTCTTGCAAGCCCTAGAGTGCTGTGAAATAATAAACTGCACAACTTCGCTCGCGAGATATTGCACTGTATCGGCATTTTTGTTTGATGGATGTGCGTTGGAGTTTGAAGTCTTTGATAAAAAGACCCGGAAAAATAATTGGGGATGCATAAAGCCAGTGGGGAAGGATACAGCAGAAGACAAAACATTTAATTGAGTGGGTTGGGGTAGATAGCATTCTCAAACTAATAATGTAAAAGGTGAGTTTTCTGATTTTGTGAAATGTCTCGATGACATGAGGAGGCCAAAAAAGAACTGATGACTCAAAGATATTTGACGGAGCATGCTCTGAAAACATGTTGTCCATTGATAATGACATGCTGGCAAGAGCTCATCACGTCAAGGTTTTGGTCACCTTTCGACAAAGACATGCTTACATTTGGAAGGATTCATTATATTATTATTATTATTATTATTATATTGTATTGTGAATACCAGTCGGTGAACAGTGAGATATTCTGCATATGCTTAGGGTACTTGGAGGAACTCGAAAACTTCATGCCATGCACAACATCATTGACATACTTAATGAGCAAACAATCATCAAAAGCAGGCCTGGACGAAACATAGGGTGTGAACACGAAGGGAGAAAGAATAGCTCCTTGAAGAACTACTTGAGTGGAGGGTGTAAGTGAAGAGTTACGACCCTTATATTTAGTAAACTGTAATCGATTAGCGAAATAGTTACGTAACAGATTGGTAAGCTCCGATTGAATGCCGTTCTCAGAGAGAGAGTGTGAAGCTTCTTATGCTCCAAATGAATTGAACGAAATTTGGCGATCAATCTGCATCATACTGTATTGCACTTGTTCTTCTCAATACTGCCCCATAAGGAAATTATTCCGTCCGCTGATATTTCATGTAGATTTTGTTACACAAAATCTGCGAAATGATTCCATGGAGTTGATACCACTGCTGCCTGAAGCTCTTGTTCACGATTCTGGTCTGAGTATTGATCGGTCTGACATTCGGCTATATATGCATCCGGGCTTGAAAATATCTTGTTAGCCCTACGGTATGAATCCCCATTCGGCTCGTCATGGCAGCTCATTTCCTGGCGGGAAACAGACACCAAATTACAAATGAGTATTGGAGGATTTGATTCAACTTCAAACATGAATTCGTCGTATTTATAACAAATGAAGCATGGACTGAGAACCTAGGAAGCACTTGACAGCTGTTTCGACCTGGTTTTATCTCATCAGCAGTGCGAATCCGTCGACCCGACTGCGGATTGCGAATCCGAAAACTCACAGGAAGAACTCAAGCATGTGCTACGCACTCGGCCACTGGGCAGCTGACCGGACCGTTTTTCATTTTTCATTAACACGATATATATAGTACAACCGATCTTTGTGAGCTTGTTGCGGGCCACAGACCGTACATTGTTTGTTAGATTTTCAGCTCACGCCTCATTCACACGACGGATTCGTAAGGTTAACTTTTGTTTGACAAATAAAATGTAGGACACACCAATCAATCACTCAAGTCGGAATGTTTGAACGATGAATGTAATTGGATTGCATTGTTTGATCTATCCTTCATAACTTTCGTTAACAAACAAATTGCCAAGCTCGGCGAATAAGCGAAATGGAACTTTCATTAATCCCTGATCCGTGTTAGAATCGATTAATAACTCCACCAGCGAGAACCCTTTTCACATGAAACAAAGAAAAACTTATAAATAGCTTCAATTTCAATTTCATTGAGACCTGCTATGTAGTCAGAGGTTTGTGAAAGTATTATTTAGATAATTCTATCAATTCTTTTGCATTGAAGTTAACACAATGTTGAATACATAAACCAGTCTTCACCAACACCAACACCCATACAACAACCGTGTTGTGTACTACAAATCAATTAACGTTTTTGAGGTGACGAAACGTGCAAAGGAGTTTGTGGCTATTCAGCATACGTCAGAATCACCCATTTGCAAATATTCATATCTTATCCGTTAATTCATGCAGTACGGCTATCGTTAAACTGTATTTATGGTTAAACTTCTCGCTGTCAAGTGAGCCACACTTACAATTGACCGTATTTTGAAGCTATATATCAAATAAGAATACCGCAGTCTGGGAAATATCTAAAATCGAGCCTTTGCCTCTAGGTAAGAATAATGTACTCTATATCATAGAACATTACAAAGAATTTAGCGGAATCACGGTTTTCTAATGAACACAACCATTTGTTTAATTAAACAGGAGTAAAAGCATTTTGATCTTGTACCTGAAAAATAAATTACAATCAAACTTTTATTGTTTATTTCAAAGAGTTACCTGTTTATAAAATTAAAATAACTATTCATTGTTATACGGTAATTGTACTGTAACTGGTCTGAATGTGGACTCTCAATGTCGATAAACATATTCATTGAGGTCAAACAGTGTAGAAATAAATGCCAATGTACAAGGGTACTCAGACGAGACGTTTTACATTGACCGACAATCGTGAATAAGACAATCGTCCATAAAACATCATTCCAGTGATTGATTAAACACTATGGCAAAATTCTTCTCATTCACGCATCTGTGCACATTCGTCTCGAAACTGTCCCATTGGCTTATCTTGTCAACCCACACATCAGAAGTGTTTGGTTTTTTAAATTCTGAGCAAACTATTGTTCACTATCCAGTGAGATGGAAATTCGCATGTTGAGGACAGCACGCAGTCCGGTTCGCGGATGCCCGTGGGGCGGGGACGAGGTGAGTAGACAGAGAAGAATAAAAACAACGGAATTGAAATTGGATACAAATTCACTTGGGTAACGTTATTTTCGATCGGACAAATGTCCGGACGACCGAGGAAGTTTTGTGTTGTTGTCCGACTTGACGTGAAGCTCTAACGGGCATACTGTTTTGTAATCAGTCTCAATAAAACATTCCTACCGGTTTGACATGTTTCATTCCGGTGGTTTGTGGGCCCCACATTGCTCAAACAGTGTGCTCGCGTTCTGATTGTGCCATCATACAGCCTGCTCCCCCCCCCCACCGTACTGGGAGATCAGAAACGTTCTACTATCAGCGGGCGGGGCTTGATGAAAACAAACAGTGTGCTACTTCCGCGCCCGAATGGAATGCGCAAGGTGACAGTTGCCGTTAGTACGGTGATTTGACTGCGTGGGCGTACTACTTATTATGAAGTAGTCATTTGTTACGGTAAGTAGCATCTCACCTACATGCAAAAATCGAATAATATTGTGGATTCCTGAATGATCTAGCTATGAACGAGCTTTCCATCCGAAATTGACCGTGTGTGGCAAATGAGGTCATCGTGACAAATAAATGATATATATATATACGGGTTTTACTCAAAATCATGCAGCACCCCGAATACCATCACACTGTTTCCTTTCAACCTTATTCAAGTGGACTGAACACGATATTGCGACACTTAAGGTCACGTAAAGTTGAACGATGATACGTGAGAAATAAATAAATCGTATTGAGATAAAGCTTTGATTAAATTCTTCAGACTCATCACTATCGACATACACGTATGATATTAAGTAATGAAGAGGTATTTCCAAAATGAGAGGCATGTTGCACCAGTTCGAACAAAACCCCTTTAAATACATACATTTCATAATAAGTAGTATGGGAATGATTGGACAAAAATTTCCCTGAAAGCACACGACCAGTTTCGTGGTTCTCGCCGCTGTTCAGGCATGCGTATCCGGTAATCGTTTGTCAGTTCATTCAAATATTTCAAATAATTCATTCAAATACCCAAGAAGTGTATTTTCATCACAATTACCGCTTTTGCAAAACTGGGATAACTTTGGATGGACAGCTCTTTCAGAGCCAATCCACTGAAGAATCATTGTTATAATTGGATGTTGTGTAGGTGAGTTAGATGCTATTAGCCTTATGTCCTACTTACATTTGTGAGTAGTATGCTAAATAGCTGGTTATTTATTTTGACGATCAAAACTTATCCAGGTCACCCAGGTCAAATGGCTTGGTCCCAAAGAATCACTACCAATTGCTACATTCACTACCCGGTGTGCCGCCAGGAGCTGCTATTGTATATTTCAGATGATACTTCTGCGTTATATATGCCAAATTGGTAATGTTCCAACCGTAATCTACAATAAACAACTATCCTCGACCGAGCACCGCCTTATGGAATTATAACAGTACTAACAACAAACGTAATGAAAATACACTTCCCGGATATATATATATATATATATATATATATATATATATCCGGGAAGTGTATTTTCATTACGTTTGTTGTTAGTACTGTTATANTATATAACATAAACCCAAATTTTAAATCCCAGTGACTATGCAGACCAACGTTGAGGGACGCGCAACCTCAGAAGCGAAGTCCAAGTGTTCTAGAGGTTTATTCGACTCCAACAATAGAGAATAAGTAGGCGTCACAATTACATAAACAACACACCTCAAATCGTGGTGTTTCCAGGGAGTATGCCTGAACTGGCGAAATGAACAATGCCAATCGAGAACCAAGATGCAAACGAGGGAGTTCACCACTGCGTCAAACGAACAGGTGATAAGTGAAATAACGTCAAAGCGCACATGTGCGCATGGGTGAAACAGAGAACCAATCGGAATACGATTTGGCAACGATAGTAATAGGTCAAGGTGTGTCAGACCATGCCAAGGTCAGGGACAACGGTCACGAGAAAGAGATCGATAATACGTACGAGTCAAGACTATGACACTTAAGGAGAGGTGAGTAGACAGATTCACGGGTGAAACGTGTGGAGGGTGGCGAACGGATTCAACACTAAATTTCTTGTATCTCATGAATATTCATGCACTTGTAGTGCCCATTATACTGGGTGAGGCGTTTGGTGAAACGAACAGTGCATCACTAATTTACTTATCTTCGTAAGGGTAAGAGTGAAGAAAGTATTTGTAGTTCAGTATTTCAACATCTAAACAAACGGTTTTCATCGCGGCGTTCGAATGAAGCTTTGTTTGTATTTACTTTGCGCGCTGAAATCAGCTTCAACTAAAATTGTGAATGCAATGTAATATCTGTTGAAAAAGCAGCAATTTCGAGTTTCACAATCTGCGTGGGACGTTTTCCTTCTCCTTTTTCAATAATATTCAATATTTTGGTACAACGTTTTTCCTAAACAGTTAATAATCCATAGGTGTTCCGGATCATTTCGAAAAATTTGGGCGTTGTGCTCATGGTAACAATAGAATTAGATTTGTTTTAGCCACAACATGAATACCAAAACACAAGATTTCGGTGACAACGTTTGTGTATTTGTGTTCTCGAGAAACCGATTAAACTGACTTGGCAAAAGCCTTCCAACAAGGTCGAAAAGTTGTCACCGAAATCTTGTGTTTTGGTTTTCATGTTGTGGCTAAAACAAACCTGATTCTAAAGCTTTTTCTGTTCAAAATATTCCAGGACCGCGAATATGCATACAAAACGTAATTAATTACATTCAGGTCAAAGGATTAACCACTTTGGAACATGCCAGTAATCGATGGAATTAGTCTCAACACAGGTTTTACGGAAAAAGCTCATCCGTGATCTAACCTGGAGACAAGAAGAACCCACAAACAGAAGCTGTTCATAAGACGGAGTAAATTAAAGTCATTTAGAACGAAAGCTAGTTAATGATGAACTCTCATACTAGTCACATCTCTTTGTTTTGTTATGTTCCGGAGATCATAGGTCGGTGTCTTTCTAGGTTGTTTGTTGATCTTGAGGAGCTTTTTGTAGCATTCGATTGCTCTAATCAGATGACGTCGGACTGAGGTCGTCATCAAGTTTACAATCGCCTGCGTGAACCTCTTATACAAAACACTCTAACCAGTACATATTTGGTTATTCACCAGAACCCCAGGAGAGCGGGGGGAACGAGTAAGCCTTTATGTGTTAATATCACATTCTTCGTCATAACAATACCACTTCTTCCGTTTACTTTCTCTCTCCATTCAGTACAATCATATATTCGCCTCACAGATGTAAATGAAAATCTCCTTCCGGTACTTTCTGTTTTTCTTGGTTACCTAACAGCAGTCAATGCGCCGCGACCGGTTCCGGAATGGGATGATTCCGGCCAAGGAGAGGCAGACAAATCGTAAAATAAAACTCTGCACTCAGCTAAGCTAGGTGACTGAAGCGTATCGCATTTTGAAGAATCTCCAGCTCGAAGGATGTTGAATATTCACTTGAATGAATTCATTCAATTCAACACCCATTCAGAGATGTTCAGAAATGGAATATGAGTACATACTTTATCGAATAAACTAACTGTAGTATGAGTCCAAATAGCTCCAGGTGGAACACGGTATCAGGTAGGGATTACTCCCGGAGGGAAAGCGTGGCATTCTCGTTCTGATCAACTCTCCTATCAGAGGCTTAAATTAGGAGTTGTTTTCCTTGGACAGGTTTTTCGTCTTTTTTGGAACTTAACAGCAGTGTGTGCTGGGACTCGAACGAACGAATCGTCGGTTTGCGAGCTAAAACCGGGGTTAGTGATCAACGCAACTCAACGCACTGTGTGAATGTTTCAGCCAAGGAGAATAGCGAAATGAGCTCGAGAATCCACATTTATCACTGCCTGGTATTTGTAGAAACTGAGTGGATGAATTGAAACATTTACCTGAACAACATTTCCTTTGTTTGAACGTTTTGTCCACAATCTTTCGGATTCATTTTCCATACTGAATGCAATGCCTTAGCCTGTGAGAACAATTTATTTTGAACACTTTGTTTCAATTTTTGAGTAGCAAGGTGTGAGTAGCCCATTCGTTTGTGCCTGGGGCCTCTTAGCAAACGAAAGCGCTAATCTACTGTATTGACTTGATTGGAAAAATTAATCACGCCTCCTATTTTGCTCCGGTTCGATTCGATCAACTGTGCATCCATGCAACCCATTACACAGATGACCTTTGACATTTGCCCATCATCATGCCCCGATTCTGTCCAACGGCATACTTTGTACTTTGTTTAAAAGGTCCCACGGAGCTCATAATGAGAACACAAATTGGCAAACAATCTCATTTTTAGTGTGTCTTAATCATGCCATTACAACACAATAAATATGACTAATATCAAAGAAGGATTCACAAGGAAAAAGAGAGGGAAAGTAATTAAAGTATTCAAGAGTTTGTTTCATAATTGGTCCCCAATTATCACTTGCTCCGATGTTGCATAACAAGTCACTTGTCGACGATTCGGCCATGGGAGCTTGAGTGCTTGCACAAATTGTTTCTGAGCCCACAGAGGGGGGTTGTGAAGACGGTTGGAAACTGCCTCCGCTGTGGCTAGAATGCGAAACCGCACGTGTCTACACCATCCCGTTTTAACTCAACACATTGGTCGGAACGCTTCGGTCACGTTTACAATGTGATTAGTGTCGACAAGGTGCGACACGACGGCACTTGTGATTGATTTAATTGCTCCACTTCACAACCACGCAGGGTGATGCTCACGGACGCGCTCGGACAGACGCCTGGTCGTGCGGCCAACATACTTTGCTCCACAGGAACAGGTGAAAGAGTAAAGAGGCAGCAGAATCAGGCACTCTATCCTTCAACCGTAAATACACCAGCGGGCTGGATGCGAATCGAGTTTGAAGCTTAGCCGCGTAGAACGTTTTGTTGATGGCATTTGATAACCTTCTATGCACAATCTCTGACAAGGTGTCACCTTTAAACGGTAAAGAAATGTATACAGAATTCTCAGCAATTTTCCTCTTGGGAAATGCCTCTTGCCCTTGCATCACAGATTCCACCAAACGCTCCGGATATCCATTCTGGATGAAGATATTGCGCACATTTTGGAGTTCTTCAACCAGCATGTCCTGCGTGCAAATTTTTCTAGCTCTATTG
>UZAN01045784.1:6529-31302 GCA_900618425.1 Echinostoma caproni
CACATGAGACTGTAATGGGTAGAGTTGAACGACCACAGAGTACCTTCAGTCCGTTCCATAGCTAACGGCAGGATTTGTCACCAAGCACGGTGTCAGTATACAATTGATTGAGATGGGCTATCTCGCTTCTGATATGAACGTTGACAGATTTGACCGTCGGTTTATCTCTTTAGAGATATGCCCTTTCTTTCAGCCTTCGTAATCATTTCAATCTATCGGGGATGAAGCGGTTAGGCTTTAGGTGAATCCTTTCTAGGGGGCAGAAGACACCGTAACAATAGATGAGATAATTGGTAAAATTCTCACAGAAGACTGAAATATCAGGATCGAAGAGGTAATGTAAGTCCGTTCGGCCAACCGTGGATTTTAATTCCGTCAAATTGCTCAGTTATCTTACGTGCATCGTTCTTCATCAGGATTTGTTTCTTGCATTTACCATATATTGTAGGTAAAACTTTAATCAGACAGTGATCGGATTTGCCTATTGGTACACGTTTGAAGGCACGGAAAAAAGATGTTTCGTTAATGAAAAAGTGGTCCAACGAGGCATCATTTCGATTGGAAAAAGTAACAATGCTCTGAAGGGACATAAGTGTGTAAAAACCCACTACAGATCTGTTGAAATCGCCAGCAACGATGGATACAGTTATGACAGATTTCTCCAACATGATTGGATAGAATACATCCAGGAAGATAGACAACTCACTAGGAGTGATGTATAGGTTTGAGAAGATGATCAAAGAGTGACGCAGGAGAAATCCTGGTTTACATTCCACAGAAGTACAAGAAATGTTTTGTGTGCAGTGAGTGAATATGCATTTGGTGGAGTTAGACCACGGCCGGCGCACATAAGTGATGACGCCTCCACCTTTAGTTTTCCTTCTTGGAGGTTTATGTGATGAGAAAAAACGAAAGCTCCAGCGATAAAAAAAGATGGTACGGCTAATTTCAAAGGCCCCGCCACGGTTTGACTAACGAAATTTTCATGATCTACCTACTTGATTTGTTGGTATAATGCGTGAGCACTGTGTAGAAACTGGAAAACATATATAGGTATATATATATAACACAATGGTAGGACCGACGAGACCATAGGTCTAGATGTTTTTGAACGATCGACCTATAAATGCCCCACGGAGAAGCCTTAGTGATCGCTGGTACATGTCTGCTAGAATTTCCGAAAAGCTATGTCTGTGAATAGAACTTTCATCGACATCTTGTTTGTTAGATGTGTTTAAAACTCGACCCATATTCTTTCAAAAATTAATATTTTGTATGGAAGAAATTCCATTGAGCAATTCAGCTCATTTTCTATGGTCTCCCAATCGTAGACTTTCTTCAAACTGTAGGCTATATTGCCCATTTATTATTGTTTCCATCTCGGTGAGGGAAAGCGTGCACTGCAGCAACCATGAGTGCATACAATGTACCACTCCTGGACTAGCTATGCAGAGAATTAGGTTCGTAAACTTTCTTTTTATGCTTTCAGTCTTCGGAAGCTTGCTGTTCTGCTAAATGTGATTCTTAACTTTTTGGCTGCACGCATCNATCCTCTCCAGCTGACTGTACTGTTCCCATGCTTGGAGGAAGTATTTCACATTAACTTTTAGGTTCATCAGAATTTCATTCTGACGTATTAGCATATTCAGAAATATTTTAGTGGATTTGATTGTGTGCAAGCATATCGATTCATTTGAAAAAACTGCTGGTACAATCTTGAACAAGGAAGATAACTGGAAATGATTTGGAATGATTGCAGCTCGGAATGCGGATGTTGGTGCTGGTGAGTTCTCCGAGCTGGAAGTGTTGTTCGCAGATGTTTCGTGGCCAAGCTAGGGAACATTATCACTGGAGCACTGATGATGTAGCCTGTCTTGGCTACGAAACGTCTGCTAACCACACTTTCAGCTCAAATAACTCACCAAAAGTAACAATAAAGATAACTGCTTGTACAAGAAACTTCCTAAATCCACGCCCAACCCCGTACCCACTCCCATTATAAGTTTCTTCCTTCAGGTACTAGCATGTACAGAAACAGTAACCTTTCTTATCTATCTCGCTTTTTCGTGAACCTGAGTTAGTTTCTAATTATTAATATCGTCACATTGCTCGTGGTATGCTATCGCTTTGTTTAATCCCTGCACATTCCTTTGTCATTTTTCTTGTGAAAATCGCCTAAAATTCACTGGGCAAATAATGCTTGTTTTGACTTTACCTAAATTCTCTTCTCTTAAGTTGGACGAAGTCCATTATCCAAGGAAGCCATGGAATTGTCATGTTTTAGCTTTATGGTTAAATGTACTTGCATATTGGTATTGCTGAGTGATCCTATTCGTTTTTTAATGTCCTTCCCCGAATCACAAATGGTGGATGCATCGAACATGAAATTGAGACTATTCGTCGGATTTTTTCTTGGTCCATATTATAGCTTACCCAAATGTGTTTAAATCTACTTGCGAGGGACTTGAACGAGGGAACAGTTTGACTCAGGTCAGGTAGAAACTGGATAGAGAAAAGAAAACAAATGATCAATTTGTGGTGAAGCCATAACAGTTGCTAGCGCCAGTGATGGTACAACAGGTTCTGAACCACAAAAGTGCAAATGATTTAGGTAAATTGTTTGTAAATAAGATTTACTGAGTAAGCCCAGTCTTAAAATCGGGTCTACCCCATCCCGCCTCACACACATATGCACAACCTGTCAGCTTTAATTATTTTGTGACACTGTTGCTATGCGTTGATAATTTTATTAAACAAAATCAGTGATAAAAGACAACAGTCGAGCGGTTGAAGTCACTGTCATCAACACTCCTCAGGTCGCATAGTCTGAGGTTCGAACCCCAGGACCACCAGGCAACCCCGGTGGTAGGCAGCTTCACATTCTTCCGGTCACCCCAATCCACTCCAAGTTCCTGGACTTCGTTTGCGCATTACGATGAGTAAACAGCAAGTCTATGTGGCTAATGGCGTTTATCTTGTCTGCTTTTAAAAACGTGAGTCATAGAAAAATAATGCTTCAACATTCGGAAGAGTCTGAATTCATGCTAAAACATTATGTATGTTTAAATTGATGGTAGATGGTGTTACAACGGGAGATAAATCTCAGTTTTATGTGTGCATCAAAATTTTGCACTTGGTCGACTTTATATCGTCTTCATCAATAATCTGCATCAGTCAAACATTTACCCAATATTTGAAAGCAGCTCCACACACGTTGATAGTGCAGAACACTTCGGCACATGTTCCCTACTGTCCGATTAATGTTTTAGCGAGTTAACACGAGTTGTTATCACGTGATGTTTTTTGCAAGTAAATCGGATCTATTTTTGATCATTGAAAGATAGAGTCAGTGAGCCAATTGGTCCGAGAGATGCAGAGCGAGGGAGTGCGAGAAGTACACGGAGTGAACGCGTGTCGGTGTTTCTCAATTTTCTCGATCATTTTGAGCGATAAAGGGAACAAAACACGTTCCAGAGCTCCCGTTTCTTTTCAGAAGTGGTGGACCGATCGATAACGCCAGTCTTTCATTTCTTCCGCCGTGGTTTTCTAATCTTTACCTAAAGTTGTAATCCAATGACTGCGTTTACAAACAAATGTTCTCTGCCTTAAAAAGAAGGTAGTTTACGTCGTTCTTAAGCGACCAAGGGATTGTGGTTACAGAGAATGTCCACAAAAACAGTTTTCATTGAAAACAGTGGATGCCAAAGCTGGGCACTAAATCTAAATCTAAATCTACATTCAGACCGGTGTACAAAAGATATGAGATTCTTCAGCCGTTTCATGTGGAAAATCACGTGATACACATTCGTTGGCGTTAACAAACGAGTACGATCAGTTCGGTAGCATATATCTACCTCCTAAAATCACAAATGAGAACAACACGAAAGTTGGAGAGGAGCAAAGTCAAGTTGAACAGTTTCAGTCGANGGAATGTTTTATTTCAAAAAGAACATTTACAGTTTACCTTGAAAGATTTTTCACTATTTTGCTTCATCATTTCGTTTGCACTGGTGTTCTAATCCGGAATGAACATACGTTCTAAATAAGCATGTACAAAGCTGGTTTTGCTGTGGTTTTCATGGACCTGATATATAAATCCAGAAATTTGTCTCTCATACATACTGAAAGGTTAGATCTACTGCATAACGGTTTCGACAGTGTCCGCTGTTCAACACAGCTGGTGAACTAATACGTTTCGGTCGTATGGAGCTGAGTAGAAAAAAGATGAAAAACGTGTGNGTGAGTGATGTTGATAAATGAATTACAGCCGCCATGCCAATTTCGGTGATAAGCCATCAAGGCCACGAGGGAACTCTAATGGGTTATGCTGCCCGGGCATATAGAGAAAACCGGAGTATCACGCCCTTCTGTTTAAGGCTGCAGTCAAGCCCCATTTCGTATGCCCACCTTTCTAAACGGAGAAAATATTTTAAAAAGATTTGGGTAGTGACAGAACAAATTAGTAAGCAAGCTTAACAGAATTTCAGGGACATTAACCTTTTCTTGTTGAGTAGTAAGAGAATCAGGGGTAAAGTTAATGGAATATTTTAAGAGGATTGCCTTCAACAGTCTCAGGCCTCATTGTGGTGCTGGGGCTAGGTGTTTTGGGTTGTGAGTGACCATCCTTCCCCTGTGCATCGCGAAACACTCCTACAGAACCAGGCCTCTCAAATAGTCTCCAATTCGCAAGCCCTACTCCACCACCCTCACGTGGTGGTGGTGGTGGTGTTTTACCACCACCACCATCATCTCATCAAAGTGAGAGGATGAAAAGCTGTAAACTGGTCGGTGAACTACAGGTACTTTACCCAGAATAGTTGGCCATAATTCCTGCTTCCAAACCAACTACAAACGATACAAGCCTTCCTTATTGTGCCAATAGTCACAGGATTTATTGATCAACGAAGTGTGTTGGGCACCTAAGGCGTTCGACTCAGCCCAACTGGGGTACGAACTGGACATCGTCCCACAATGGATTACGGTTTTCACGCACCGCCCAACTGCCTTGCGGGTCAGGTTTTGACTAGCCGAAGGCTCCGGTCATGAACCCCATAAGAAACTTCACTTGCTCTGGTAACGATAACCTGGTAGTATTTGACCCAGGAGTAAATTACAGACTGATTTCTTTATTTTAAACATCATAGTACCGCAATTTGTTTGACAAACAATGACAGAACTTAGAAGTGTGAAAGAAAATAACAATGCATTCGAAAGTCAGATAACCTAAGGGAATTCATCGCCAAAAATGACATGAGGGAGGGGCGGGGCCGGGGGGGGGTTGGGAGCTCAATCAAATCTTGCTATGTAGTCTAAACTTAAGCTGGATATCCGTGCACAGTTTTTCAAGAGCCAGACAGAACCAGTGGAAGAGATTATAACATGCACCCAGGGTTTCATCTGCTCGCAAAGCACCAAATGATTGTTGGCTTGCATTGTTCCCTGAACTAAACTGATGCGTCTGTTGTACTCACTTGTTAAGTGTCCTCTGTCTAGGTCGTGTATATGAAACACACAATCTGCCTTGCAGAAAACGCTGTTCAACTGGTAATTTTCAAAATCGGAGAATCAGTACGCCACATAATGAATCGAACCGGGTTAAACGGCATTGTTCCGCACAATGTGAACTATGGAATGAACCAAAAGTTGACTATAAACTAAATTAGTCTGAATACTGCTCGATAAAACATAAACGCGGTCCTCGGAGTATAGCTAATTCAACCGAATAACGTTTATCTCAGAACCAAGGTAATGAACCACACGTGAACTGTTTAAGGCTGAGGATAGTGGGGTGAGCGGGGCATTTCAATGACCAGTTAAGAATTGAGCAAGATATATGTTTTCTCGTTAGCACGACTCTGCTGACTGTTCCCCATAGTTGGTTGCAATGGTGGCTTGTACTCCGAAGGGCATCTATGATGATATTTGCATATACAATCAATTTCAGAAAGACTTTCTGAAAAGTTATCATTGATTCCTAATGACCACAATTACAGTGAACAAGTTACCAACTGAAAACAACACATTTTCAATTCGCGGACTTTGATAATGGGCAGTCTCAGGATAAGCCAAAAATAATCCACTTTAATGTTACATGCAGTCAACCGCTTTCTGTGTGTGTGTGTGTGTGTGTGATTTTTGCGGGGTCTGACAAATCGCGTTCATTACTGTGCCGCGTGCGCCGAGGACATTCCGTCACTTGCTGTATCGCTTCACCCGGCTAAATGGCCTTGGAACTGGTGGACGAACTGAGCCTAAAGGTACAAGAACTTGTACAGTGATCGTAAACCCATATTCCCACTCAAGTTCAATTGTGTTAAACAAACAATCGGTTTTTCCGGAACTAGAATTTCTAGCCAAAGCTACAGTAACCAACGTACATCGAGGCTTCTTTATGTTCAGAACCAATTTCGTGGGGTTCCCGAGAATGTCTTCTGGATGAAATACGAATTTCGAATGGAGATGCGTCAAATTATGAACAGTCTTACTTAGTCATTCATTAAAAACTCATGCGATACTCCTCCCATTCTCCTCCGATCTTTTAGATCACACAGATTGTTCAATACTTGTAAAACTGTGAAACAATTGCAGCGAGCTCATTTGCCAACTTTTTGCTCAGCGTAGTCATTGTATTCATCATTCTTCAACTTAATCGAGATGAGCCGTGAATCTGTTTTGGTCAAATATGCCCGTTTAGACTTGATCGTGGATTAAAAAACTACAATGCAGTGCATTATCATAAACAACATCTGCAAGTTTAACATCTGCAGGGTGTCGTCAATCATGGACTAAGAAAAGGGTCGAGCATCATCAGATTTTCTTCTGTCTGACTGCTCCCCTGTTTTGAAACTGCAGTTCTGATGAACGCTTTCTATGTTCCCTCTCTCTCGCGCGCGTACGCGCACGTCTTTCCTCACTCTAGTTTCGGCTCTCAAACATAACTTTTTCCGATCAACTATTCCATAAACTTATCACAAAGTCATCCTGAACTTCATTCCGAAGTTCACGTTATCTATAAATAAAATAAGTAGAAATTAGTTTCAAATAAGTCCTTCTTCAAGTATAGTGAGCTGTGCATAATTCCGTTTATAAACCTACGGTCAAACGATTGTTATAATGCCTGCTAGTTTAAAACTATTGTTGAGTTAGCACACCCTCCGGTCCGACGCTAGTGTTTTTTGCAGACGAGACATTGTTTTTCATCCCAAACCAGTTTAACTTCAACCGTTTTTTGTTGTTGGTAAAATCAAGTCAGTTGTGTAGCGATCCGAGGAATGAATCATTCAATTGGGTTTGATAGCAAATTAAATGAATAAAATATGGCTGGAAAGAAATCAATTACTATTGTGACCCCACTTTTTTCTGTTATTTTCCACTACGGACAGAGGAAGGCACGCGGGGACACTCTCTCGTGTCACGTACACTTCAGTCGGTTGGTATTCCGTCAGTTTACTGACTCTCGAGAAGGTCAACAACGCTATGGAGTTCTCTTCCAATGACGGTGGTGGAGGAGACGACCGACGCTGCTTTCAATCGGTGTCTGGATGAGCGCCTTAGGGGCTTTGGAGGAACGATCACGTTTGATCGGGCCTTTGATTCAGTGGTGACGGTGTTTACGTAATGTGACCGTACTTCGGGCTCTCGCAGCGCAGCGGAGTGAACGGATGCATGACAGGATCTGCCTCAGCTCATGTTCTCGCAGCTGGAGATGATACGAGACTTAACGGGCGACGAACGACAGCGGGGAACAACGGGAGGGTTGTGGGACACGAGTTGGCGAGGAAACACTGGCAGACAGGTGTTCAGTGGGTCGNTCGGGGTTAAACTGAAGCCTGCTATGCAAAGCAAACAAGGCGCTTTGAACCAAAACGGTCTTGTGAGATACAAGCACTCACGATAAAATATTACCGGCGGGGTTGCCAAACGTTAAACATACACGGGTATCCTGCCCTCTGTCCTCAATACCGGAGGCTGAAGGCTGAAGACTGAATAACTGCTACGCTTATTCTATAGAGGCTCTATGTGTTACCTGCCGGTTGTCGTAATGGAAACGTCGGTCCCGGTAACTGTGCACTTTGTCCCTTCGCACGTATAACACACAGCACTGTATGATACAATTCTGCACTTCATGATTTCATGAGAAACTGAGATTATCCTCTTTCGAACCTCCAGACACCCAAAGTCGTCAGTTCATTCAGTTTGTAGAACACTAGGGAACACTAATCTCTACACCTTTTCCGATCAAGCTATAACTAAAACCCACAATCTTTAGGCCTCAACCCGTATTCTTTTAGCTTCAACGCAGAAAGTTTAGTCATGCTGTTGTAGGCAAGTTAGTCTGAGGTCAACGAATGTTCGCACATCTTATTTTCTACAAACGTGGGTCCTGTAAATCTTGATTAGAAAATGAGATGCGACGGTCGCATGCTGCACTACATTTTAATTGGAGAAGGATAAACGATGCGCTCGTATTGTGAAAACCATTTGGTGTATCTCATACACCATCAGTCTTTTAGTATAACATGTGATACTCAGTTGAGTAAAATCATCAATGTAAAATAAACAGTATATTGTTTTGCATTCACAAACTTAAGACAAAACCGGTGGTTTTGAATCTCAATCGTCGTTACTATGTCAAATAAGGCGGCACAATAAACCGATGACAGTAATGGGGTTTATTTTGTGAACAGTGTTTATTATCCCCGGCCCGGTAATGTATCCACCGTGCAAGAACAAAGTTAACTTAAAGTGGTGAACAGGTAAGCATTTACCCTGTTTTGGTATCACTTTTTGATTTATTTCAGGTATTGGGAATACAAAACACCGTGCGGTTTGTGTTACATTTGAGATTAGCCGTTACAGCAGTAGCGCATTTTATATTTTACCTGCTCTATCGTCATACGACAGTTGATTCATCGGCAATGAGACTAAAGAAATACACCATGATAATCGGCAGTAATATTTGTTGAGCTCTCGCAACCGTAATATGCATCTGCAATATGGAGAATGCCAAATCGGATGAACAGAAGATACCCTATCCCTTCACTACCGACGGAGAGTAAATGAATGCGCACGTGGAGCGGATGATTTTAAAGAAGTTACCAAACGCCTCGGTAATAAGGTCAAAACGCGAAGTGATATTGCAGCCACGGATCTGGAATTAACACTCAAATCTGGATCTTAGAAGACAAGATCCAAAGGCGAGTTCACAGAACATGTGTAGGATGTAGTTGATCAGAACCCTACAACCACGTAGAGGCAGTTAAGGGAAAAAATGGAGAAGGACTTCCCGGGCAATTCTTTCAGCAAATTTTGCATTGATTGAGTGTTGAATAGACATCAGTATTCGGTCAAGAAGCTAACCATTCAGCCTTTGGAACGGAACTCGGAAACTGTCCAAGTAAAACGAGCGAAATATACCGACTGGTTACCGCAATCGGGTAACGCAACACAGAGGCTGTACATTGACGAGATCAACTCCAAGATATCGTGCTGTCGTAGCTATGAACGCTCCGAAGTGGGCTTAAAGCCGTTCGAAGTCTACCATCCAGTAAGGGACTCAACTTCAGCATAATAGGATGTTCATCTGTCTCCGGTATCTTGAAATATGAATGTCATACAAGGATTATTTGGTATGTTTTTAATGGGCTTCTATTAAAATTCTCTACGTTATTCGCTACTGATCAATCAGGTGTTCCGGTTGTTTTTATATTTGACAATGCGCCCATCCATCTGAGGTCTTTGGATACGTAGTTACATATCAACCACCAAACTCGATTGTTTTCCTCTTTTAACCCGCTGGAAGAGACCTTCGGTAAACTCAAACAGGTAAGCGTTTATAATTCTTTGATTTACTTAATATCCAGCACATTAAAAACAGGTTCACTGAAACGCTGAAGCCATACGAGATGTGCCAAATGGTTTGACGATATGGGCACATTGTTTAAATCTACTCCAATCGTTGTGTCGTGCGGCATTTGATGCGATTACGATGATCAACTGCGCCACATACGATCGCCACACCTTCTCTTCTCTTATTCAAGCTTGGTAACATTGACATTTGTAGAAAATAAAATGTTTCAACATTCGTAGACCTCAAAATATTCCGATCTTTTCTTTATCTAACCCTCCCACAGCGGCCTTGAGTAACGTTTTTGTGTTGACGCTAAATGACTACGAGTTGTGGCTAAAACACTGCGAGTTTTAAGCAAAGGAATGTGCATCAACGGTTGGGGGCTGAGGCAAAATGATTGTGGGTTTTGACTACAGCTTGACTGGGAAAGGTGTAGTTTCAATCTCATTAGAACCCATCAGTAGTGCACAAACACCGTCCCATCCATAATTTCGACCCCGAACCGACTGCGTGGAAGGCGTGTGTTCCCTGTATACCTTTCGTTATGTTCGGGATAAAAGACATCACTGGCTATCTGCGAAGACGAGATCTGAATAAAAATGATTTGCCAATTCCGTTCAGCCCCAATGTTGGTTGGCACAGTAATAACACATCCCTTCCGTGCAAAGGGGTTCTCGCAGCACTACTCACAAGTAACTATGAATCAAGTGCAGACCATCCCTATAGTAGTTTACCATATAAAAACAGAACAAATGATCCTGTAATATCAGGCTTCGATCTTTATTCCTGGGAAATTTAGATCCGTTATGAGGATCTGATAATAATTTTCCATTAGCGCTGCCGCCTATCTGATCGTCAGATTTAAGGGTATTCAGGCTACACATATCATCCCCTATGGCCATAGATAACGATTATATCTCTACATGGGGATGCTACTGCTGCTGCTGCTGCTGCTTCTGAGAATAATGATGATGATTTATATCATGCTTTTTCGGTTTTCAATCGAAAAAGCACGTGATATTCTGGATGCACCGATAAGGTCTGTTTGTTCAACCGAGAGATGGGTTGGAAAAAATTTGTGCATTAAACCACTGTGTTTGTCAATAAGAGATAATCGTAATGAAACTTGAAAAAATATCAATCTTCAAGGACGAGCAAATACACGTAAAATTTTTTAACTTATTGTTTGTTTCTGTTTCTTAGTGGTTGTATAGATGAAAAAGAATTGTAACATGACGAGGTGAGGAGGAAAAGGAGATACGTCTGTTGTCACAGGTGTCATGGGTTGATGTATGGTATTGTGCAACTTTTGTAAGTTTGTCATACAGTTTCAAAGTACCACAAAAATCATCCAAAAATAGATCATTCACAGAGAACTTAAACATAGCTGATAGTCCAAGGTTAAGGCGTAGTTCACTTGTCATCCTCTTTCCATTTTTGAGTAAATATACAAAAAAGTTCATATGCGAATTTAGGTAATTTTTATTACGATATTGATAAATGTCGTAATTCAGATCGTGTGTGTAAAGATGCAAACGATACTATGTTAATTTGATGTGCAATGGACGGCTAGGATTTGCAACTGTCTGAAACTTTTGTAATGAATTTCTTCACGAAAAATGAGAAAATAGGAGTCATGATAAGTAGATCCCGGCGTATTTCACGATGTTATTGGTTTGTTGTCAATTTATAATAAAAAGACCGACCCAGTTGACATTCTTCTCAGTGGTATTTGTTTTTGACTTTCAGACAAGTCAAACCAAGTTTCTGGTGATTTGCTTGTCTCTTATTATATGCTTTTACATTCGATTCCTCCTCAAACTTGCTATTTAGATTGCAAACCGTTTATCGCCTTCGAGAATGGAACTCTCACTGTTTTTATTCGACGAAATCTCACAAAAGTTCCTCAAATCATACAGCTCACTGGGTGACATAAAACTAAGTAGAACTGGCTGACGGATTAGCCTCCATGCTTAATTGGCCAAGAGGTGGTTTGCTAGTTTCGTGACGATCGATTAGTGGTCACCTGATGGGCTGGTACGACGAGGTCCCGTTTGTCTACGTTTGATTAACGTTGATTGGTCCTTGTGTTGCATTTGATCTATGACAATTTGACCGTTGCCACAGGTTTTGTACAAATAGCAAGCTTCGAGGAGCATCTTTGTTCTCATGAAAGGAGAGATAAGGATGGTTTTGATGAAGTCTCTTACTAGCCAACTGATACCAGTTCAGTTCAGTTCAGTGCATTTTTCACGGGACGAATATGGCTCTTGCTAGTCAGGCGTCCAGTTCGTTGTGTTGTCCGCAGATGGGAGTAGCTTCCGACACTGCGTACAGATGATACTTTTGATTCTCTCAATTCAGCCCCGTTTCCAGAACGTTGTCGCCTTAAGGGTATGCTGAAGGGAGGAAAAACAAGCTAGGATATCTCTCCGCCTCATTGGTTAGAAACCTAAAGGTTCACAGGTTTTCCTATACACAGAGCATATGTGACAGGACAATCAGTTTGAGAATAAATCCAACAATCAAGCCCGAGTTTAGTCCATTTCAGAAATTTCGGGCTATGGTGGATTTTATTCTTGGTGTTCTCACTCTAAATATTAAGTACTAACTTCGGGGGACGTTGTGGAACAACATGCGTCTGGAGCTACCTTGAAGGTGTTAACAATGGCACAGTTAACTACTTCTTTAGGTAACCTGTTCCACATAGGTTTGCTCCTGTGTGCGAAGAAGTTGGCCCGTACTTTCAACATGGCGCAATTTTGTTTAAGTTTAACCCATGACCTCGCGTGTTTTGAGCATGAGAAATCGTAAACACGTCAGCTAGATTTAGTCCCGATAGATCTCTTACATGTTTCAATGGTCGCTCAGATCTCCACTCACTCGTCAATGCTCCAGCGAAAAGAGATTAGGATCACTGAACCGCTGCACATAGCATTTGCCTTTTTCACAGTCACTATCCAGGTAGCTAGGCGTTGCACTCTTTCTAAACATGTTACATCTCTCCTGTAATACATGCCTGCACAGAATACTCCATGTGTGGGCGAACGACCGATCAATACAGTGGGATGAAAGCCTCAGGCCGTCTGCATGCCACTGTGGCACACAACCCGAATAGCTGCCCCCTTGGACTTTGAAGTCCAACAATCGATGACTGACAGAGTCAAATGGTTTACAGAATTCTAAGCAGCAGAATTCTACATTTTTCTCTTCATCCATAAATTGAGTGACTTCATCTAACAATACAAGCAGATTTGTGAGACATGATTTCAATCGCTCAAGGTCATGTACGGGTGTTGGGAGTCGAGTGCTAGTCAGGTGTAGGCAAATCTGCTTTCTGATCAGTCGCTCTGGGCATTGACGTTAGGCTAACGGGTCTATAGTTTTCTGCTTTGTGTTTCGATCCAGTATTGTGCAATGCCACGACGGTAGCTGTAAGTCACTTCTGGGGTAACGTAGCATTTTGGATTGGTTCACTGAAACTTACAGCCAGCGGCCCGGCTAGCACCCTCGCCAGCGGCTGCACTATGGCTGGATGGATTCCATCCGGACCTGCTGACTTGTGCTGTTTGATCGTCTGGAGTTCTCAATAAACATCTGTTTCACAGATGGCAATTTTGACGAACTCTGAAGCATCAGTTTATCTTACTTTATCCGGATTATCGAAGTTGACTGGTGTCCTAGAGACACTTTTGAAGTACGTGAGTAGGGTTTCGCTTCATCGCGGTTACACGTAGCTATGCCTCCATCGGGCAAAGCTGGGGCTCCTACACTTTCCCGTTTGCGTGTGTTGGTTTGGACGTACGCATAGAACCTTTCAGGGTTTCTTTTTGACACCTCGCATCTCGTTAAATTCAAACTCACATTTGGCATGCCTTTGGAGATCTTGATATCTGTTACGTGCCCGCTTGCAGTCGCTCCAGGTTTTCTGAGTGTCATAAAGTTTAAAGTAGTCCCCGTATTGTTGGACTAATTTCAGCGCCTCTATCCCAGTTTTTCACCAGTGGCGCGAACCTCTCTGTAAAGCTTGCTAACCCTGCTTCAACTACGTTCCATCTATCTCGCACGGTGCACTCTGTAGACGTCGGGTACCAGCTGATGGCGTTTGCAATTTGTACCAAATCTGTGACGTTTATGCGACCAAAGAGACGCATACAGCTGATCCGTGCCTACGATAGCTAACCATTAGTGTGAAGCGGTTAACTTCGTGGTCACTCTTGCCTAACGGTTCTTCTGTATTTAGACTAGTTATGCGCGAGCAGTACCTTGTGACAACTAGGTCTAGCAGCGAGGGACGCTGTTGTCCTCGGTATCTTGTTGCTTTTGTCACATGCTGTGCCAGAGCTCTTTCTTGTAGAAATTGCAAGAATGCAGCCCCTGGGGATCCCGTAGGTGCATACCCCGTTGACTTTTGTACCTCCGGAAATCTGAAGTCGCCAGTGATGACAAAACACTGGTATTTCGCCAGAGTTTGTTGTAGGATCATAAGCAGCCCCGTCTCTTCCTCTGGCGTTGCATTGGGGGCTCTATATATGCACACGACTCCCACTTGTTTCCGACCTAGTTGAATACAGCATCCTGCGGCTGGGATATTCGGAGTAGCTAACTTCAGCTGCATTTCCCTTTGGTTGGGGCAGTCTTCACGAGTAGCAGTACTCCGCTCTCCTTGTCTGCCATCAGTCGTTTCCTGCCTGTAGCTTGTATACCCGTTTAAGTGGGCAACGAATTGCCCCTTTTTCAGCCATGATTCAGTGTTACTGACCATGTTTGATCCTCTGGAGTGAGCTCCTGATTCTCTCCACTCTCCACTAATGCTACAAGCATTCGTGTATCACACTGTGATAATTTCTACTTGTAGAGCTGGCAGAGGTGGCCTATCTATAACATAAAGAGTCCTCGAGCGTAATACCCGAGGAGTCACCTCGTTTTTTACCATACCATTGACGGTGGGCATGTCCTCCGCTACCCATAACAGTCCATCTTTGGATTTTCCTATACTACTAACTCTCAGGCCTGACATTGGACTCACATGGTCTTTCAGCTCATCTTGCCCACGTGAACTCTANCACGGCTGGCTTGTGCCGACGTGTGTTGGCCCCAACCGTGGCCCAGGTGCGGGATCCAGATGAGCTTTCCGGTGTTCCCAGTGATCCTGCCTTGTGAGCAAAAGGCTGTTCCCTTGCAGGAGCAGTTATCTCTGCCTACTTTCGTGCACTTCCGTTTTAGATCCTCGACCTCTGGGGCAGGAGCGATAAGTTTGGAAGCTATCTTGGTACCCTTGGCTTCGGGTACAGTTTTTACGTGAGCTTCCGCGCACTGCACGACACCGCTTGGCTTTGTCACCACGTTACTTAAGGGTAATGCTTGCGGTTTGTTTGCAGACCTAGTTTGACTCAGGACACTACTTCTAGGCTCCTGTTTTCCGGCTGTTACCGTGGCGTTTGGGAGCTCCCCAGTTTTTTGTAATTTAACTTGGAGTTTGCGAACTGCAATCCCCATTTATCTTGTTACGGTCGGGAAAAGGGGCCTGCAAGCCAGTGCACCATTGTCTGGAGTATTCAATGTGCCCCCCGCCCTAGTGACGGTTTGTACGACTACGGCCCTGGACAAGAGCATGTCCCTAGTATTTATGCAGCCGACGTTTACCAGTGGGGGACACTAATGGAGTGCCTTTTCTCCCTTCCACAGTCCCAACCTGTGACACTTTACAGTGCTCGTTGCGGCTGCCATTCCCGCTAGGCAAGGAACATCTTGCACATGCCTGCGGTCCACCACACAGCGAGATCTATCATCTCTGATCGTGGGCTTAGCGAAGTTATAGAGAAGTTTGTTCTCTGCCTCACCTAGAATAGACTAACTGGTCTGCTTCATGAGCGTCAACTCATTTCCCAGGTGCTCTATCCTTAAGCCTAAAGCTTGCACATTCGTTATCTCTTCCGTTTTTGTTTGCGGCGTTTTACACCAACGTTTAGGTAATTTTTGCTTTTCTCTAGATTGGTATTAAGCACTTTAGGTTGTGCGGGTCCCAGTACTTTGTCCCCATCTTAATATCTTAACTGACCCTTGAGAATACGCGAGCATTCTTTCACTTCAGGGATTTGTGCTCCGTATACAGTTTGTATACCTTCCTAGCTAACTTCATGCATCCTTGATGGTACGAGAGAGGACAGCGATCGCACTGAACACCCTCGGCAGCATATTAACTGCATTTACCATACTGGTCTGCAACTGTGTAGCTAGAGAGTACCATATGAATTGCAAATTTAAACACCAAAGGTCTATTTCACACAATAAAGGATAAAAATATAACCCCAAAATTGGGGTGAACCGTAAATAATACACCCGTGGAAACAGCAAGAGAACTTCTGTCCCTAAACCTGACCAAACTGACTGTGAAGTGAACTTTTCAATGGTCACAACGTTAAAAAATCACCTCAGTTGAAACCAAGGCAATGACAGAGATGCTGAATTATCAAGAGATAATTCACTTAGCACTTGAAAAACGGATTACGGTTGGCAGCACTTTAAAAACTCAAACCCCACGTGGGGTACGTACCGTTCAGCGTATTCTTCGGTTGCCAATTTCCTTCTGGTCTGACTGACATATTCATTCTTACAATCATTGAAGTTAATTCCATGGACGAAATCTTTTCCACTTTCATTTTTCAGTCATTTTTCCGGTTTTGAAAGGAAACCTCCCGGATTTTTTGTTGGCCTGTGAGTGACCTGAACACAATATGTCTCAGGAGTCTTGTTGTCACTTCTAATATGACTTCTAAAGATTATTCCTATGACAGAGTGTTTGAATGTCCTTGATTGTCATTCGAATCGGTTCGTTTCGTTTCAAACGAAACTTCGTTTGTGTGCGTTGAGAAGAAATGTTTCATAGTGATTCAATGCACGATTTGTAAATTTGTTCATTTGAATAAATGCAACCTCTTAGGGCCTATTCGTATGAATGCAACCGAACCCTAAGATCCGGGATCCGAGTTCTGTTTCTGTGCTTAAATATCCGGAAACAAGAATATTTTGTTCATTTCGTTCTCCATAGCAAACGGAATAACCATAAAGCCATGGTTGATCGAATTAAAAGTCCGTTCCATTTCCAATTGCTTTAGGTTTTTTATCCATATATCATTTGTTTCTCTGATTCAAATATGGGTTATATTTCGGGGTGCTGTAATTCCAGAAGGCGGTGCTGGCTGAGGGTAGTTGTTTACTGGGGATTACGGATGGGACATCACTAATTTGGCATACATAACACAGCAAATTTCATCAGAAACACATCATCCCAGTTCCTGGCCGCACAACGGGTAATGAATGTAGCGATCCATAGTTATTCTTTGAGATACAGCAATTCGCTCTGGGTGGTCTTGTTAGTTTTTGATCGTCGAAATAAATCACCAATTATGTTACCTACTTCTCGCAATTGAGTAATATCTCACAACAAGGGGAATGTGTTTTACGTATCGCGCATATATTTGTGAACCTAACTCATTTCGTTCGTCTATAGGGGTGTCTATCCTAATAAAAGCCGTCGTTGAACCAATTAAGATGTTTCAGGTGCCCTTGATTTTCCGTTCCCAGAGTTGGAACCTTCAAACAAACGATTGCAGATCAGAAACAATCCAGGTAAGGTCCTCTAGAATAAGCTCTATGGGTCTCAGCGATCAAATAAGTGAGCAAGCCATGATGGCAGGCTGAGAGTTGATGAGCTGAAGGTACGTACATAATTGTTTGTGAGTACAAAATACGTGCAGGAGTGAAACTACTCAATGCATTTTAGATCGTAAACCAACTGACAGAATACGTGTGCGAGCATGGATCAAATCCGGCGACGCCGCAAGAATTCACACAGCATGATGGAATTATCCGACGATATAGACCGAATTTTGTTGATTTTAACCGACTGTTCTTCGGATTACACCTTCACGCGCAATCCTCATCCATCTTCATCCATTCAGCCATACACTCGGAAGCATTAGAGACTCGAGTTTCGCTCTTATTAGAGTTAATCAGTAGTGCATATCCACCGTATCGTCCGGGATTTGAACTCCGGACCCATCGCATGGAAGGCATGTGTGTGACCACTGTGCCAATCAGGTCATTCCCTGGCTGAACGAAATTGCCAATTCATGTTTCTTCAGGTGTCGTCTTCAGTGATAGTCAGTTCATTTGGCCCGACAGCAACGAATGGGGACCCAGATGACAATCTGTTAAGTCCAATCAAAAGCCTCTCACCAAGTCAAGTCGATGTGCCTGTTTCATTCATACTTCCAACAAACATAATGTTGGATCGTAACTTATTCAAAATAACGTTCACTGTAGAAAAGACATTCAATCCTTATAACAAGTTTGATTGTAAAAATAAGAATGATTTAACTTCTGTGGTAAAAACAATTCCACTGACCGAAATAGAGACTGATGTCAGATGTCACGTCCATGCAGAGAAGTATCAAGTCATTAGGAAACAAATCGATACGAAGACCTTTAAAAATGGCAAACCGTGGAAACTGAAAGAAACGCTCTAGTAGCGGTCGTAGACATTTATCTGGCATTTATCTGGGGTGGTCGGGTGTTACTCTACTTTAGCAGCAAACTACAATGCGAAGTAATTGATTATCCTGCTGCGGTTTCTGACTCACTATGGTGCTGAGTACGACTGTCGCAGAGCGATATTGGCTTGATCGGTGTGGTGTACCGCTCTCCCTTATCCACAGACTCAGTCAATGAGACACTATTGCAAACCATGTATCAGATTCTGTCACTGAAGTTCACACATTCTCATTATGGGTGACTTCAATTGCCCTAACCTAGCTAAATCAGCGACCTGTCTACAACCGTTTGAGAGCAAACTTGCACAACTTGTGAAATCCTATCCACTTTACAATTTTGTGAAGGAGCCCTCGAGGTTTGGAGCCAACCAGTCACCATCCGTTTTGGACCTGATGTTAGCCAACGAGGAACTGATGGTGGAAACGATTTTCACTGCAACTCCATTAGGGCGTAGTGATCATGCTATGCTGACGTTTGACTAAATTTGCTACGCTCCCGTACCGCACGATTCTACGATTAGCTCCCGTATGTTTGTTGACTACACTGAACTTACACTTTTGGCGAGAGATTTCCAATGGAAATTTCCCAACGAACAGTGTGATTCTCTGGTATCCTGGGAAGAATTTACAAACCATCTGACGGAAATGGTGAAAGGCACGACGAAGACCAAACGCATCCTCTACTTAATTGGTCAAAGATCAGCAATTCGAAGTTGGACAAAAAAGTGGATCTCGCAGAGGAATACCTCATGGAGAGCTTATAAACGATCTCCTTGC
This sequence comes from Echinostoma caproni, assembly GCA_900618425.1. NCBI lineage: Eukaryota > Metazoa > Platyhelminthes > Trematoda > Plagiorchiida > Echinostomatidae > Echinostoma > Echinostoma caproni. The sequence goes on from UZAN01045784.1 coordinate 25,712, forward strand.
TACAACACATGGTATACCTACCCTCAGCTCCGAAACCACTGCGCCAAGTTGGCGCGAGAAGACAAGTACATACACCAAGGAATGCTCATGCGCAAGTTCATATCAAATCCCAAGCTTTTGTACAAACAGAAATGCCACCAGAAAAGTTACGTCTGGTGTTCTAGTGTTAAGGGTAGCAGAACATGTTTCAATCACAACGAAAGAGGCAGATGAAATGTCAAAACGTCAGTACACTCAGGTGTTCACCGCACCTGCGAATACCGGACTACGACTGCCTATGTTACTTGATTTTCCCCCAGAAATCCTTGCATCGAAACTGCAGTGTTTGAAAAAGAACTCATCTCCAGGGGTAGATAATATCCATCCACAAACCCTTATCAATCTAGTGAGTAACTTAGCTCAAACTTAGCAAACTATTCCAACAAATGTTCAACAAAACTGCGCTCCCAAAAACATGGAAACAAGGGATAATCTCTCAGATATTTAAGGGCGGTTGTAGTAGCGATCCAGCTAACTACCGCCCCGTTACTCTCCTCCCCGTATTATCCAAAGTCATGGAATCCATTGCTGTGGACACTGTGATGAGTTACTTGGAAAAATACATGTTATCCCTGCTCAACATGGGTTTCGTCGCACCCGATCGTGTACTACTAACTTGCTTCTGTTCCGAGTAGAGTAGACAAAAGCAGCTGATCACGGTGATGCAGTGGACGTCGTGTACCTCGACTTCTCCAAAGCATACGATCGAGTGAACCACAGAATACTGCTGAGGAAACTACACGACAACAGAATTCGGAGACTTGTACTGGGCTGGATGGAAGAATTCCTTCGACAACGCACCATGACAGTTCGTGTTTCTGGTTCACTTTCTGATCCCATCAGCGTATCACGAGGAGTTCCATTGGGATCCGTGCTGGGCCCTCAACATTTCCTTGTTTTCAAAAACGACCTAACGGACGTTCTCGGGCCACATACATCAATGTTTGCAGACGATGCAAAAATATGGAAAACGGTGACAAAACCAAAGGAATCGCTAGAACTCCAAAGAACACTTAATGTTGCCTATCAATGGTCGATCGAAAATGACATGAAATTTAACGCATCAAAATGAATGATCGTATCCCTCCGACACAAAACTCGGTTCCCGTATTTCCTAGGAGATCTACAACTTCCGTACGTCTCGAATGAGAAGGATCTCGGCGTCATTGTTCAAGACGACCTAAGCTGTTCTTTAAACTGCTCCCGGGCATCGTATACCGCTGTGGGACGTGTTGGTTTGCTAAAAAGAGTATTTGGCAAATTTGAACGAATGCTGTTCCCACAATTGTTATCAGCCTACATTCGACCCCACATAGAGTACGCCATTCAAGCATGGAGTCCATGGCTGCAACGCGATCAAAAGATTCTGGAACGTCCACAAAGAATGGCTACCAAAATGGTCAAAGGACTGCATTCCAAGAGTTATGCGGAAAGACTGGAAACACTGCAACTGTACTCCACACAGTATCGCCGCATTCGAGGAGACTTGATCTTGGTATACCAAATAATGCGGAACCCAGACCACCCGTGTCGTCTACTCTTTTCCTTGTCGCTCAACCCACCTGCGAGGGCACTCATTCAAATGCCGACTAGAATGCCGGCGTCATTCATTCGCCCTCAGAGTGTGCATTACTTGGAATTCTCTACCACCACACGTTGTCTCTGCGCCTACAATTGATTCATTCAGGCAAAAACTGGATGAAGCTTTGAAAAGTCTTAAATTTCAGCATCCGTAGAAGCGAACGAAAAAATGACAAATTGTGACATTCATCTACTTTTTTATGAATGGTGAACCGATTCATCTGTGCCAAATCCTTTGGGACTAGAAAAGCAACCACTCGTAAGTATTTCTCATAATAAAACTTTGACTTTGACTTTGGCAACGCCACAAGCTCATCAATCAATGACGTAATGTGGCTTTGGTTTTAGCTGGCGTACATTCTTATCTACGTTCCAGTTATCCGAAAAAAGTCGGTACATCACTCAACGACACTTCACCAAAATGATTTCAGTGCGATTCCTGGGTGAAAGATTGGCTTCAAAGACCGTCACCAAATCTGGAGGGTAGGCAGGCAACGGTTGTAAATGGCTCAAATGCACATGAATGTGTTTTCCACATCAACTAGTTGTTAGTGATTTGTTAGCAACATTAACAAACATGTAGAAGCTTCGTGTGAACAATACAAACCCTAAAAACTGCAAACATTACGTGGAACCTCACTTTATATGAAATATATGTTGTGTTCATTCAGGCTGTTGATGATTTTGCATTGACGTCAGAGAAATGCCAGCCCTGGAAGGGATGGTTCAAAAGCTTTAGAGATCGTGACGAAACTGGATTGGTGTTGACATACACACNTACACACTTAGATAATTTTCATTAGTATTGATTTTTTTTCCTTGTTTACGTTGTTCTAATTTAATGTAGTCCTTTGGAGGTCCACTGTTAAATACTATTAGGCAGTTTTGACAGGATAGTATCAAGAGGTAAGGTAGAAATGATGATTTCAATTCAAGTCAGAGCAGTGCACCGGTTCCCAAAAGATTCAGTCGAACCACTGACAGCATGCAATAGCGAATTATTATGTCATTTCTTACTTTTTATCTCCTTACGTTTTTTTGATCTCCCGCCGTGTGAAAAGGGACTTAACCAATTTTGGTTGCGACGAACAAACAAAACTGTTTATCTGTACAATGAATGCACACACACACACACACACACACACGCATCTGCATAGGTACCCCGATTTCCACGCGCCGGATTTCCTATCCACTGAGAATAAACCTGGTTTTCAGGTGTACACCATCCTTTTCCATCCTCTTTCTAACTCACCACCGGTCCTATTGGTATACATGACCCAAGATAGTCGAATTAGATTGCACATTGTAGCCCGGTGTCGGAAAAATTTTCCTACAATTTTGTTCTTACTTTGAACTGTGACACAATGTCCACTTCAGTCTATTCACAAATCTCAGCTGAACCCCGGTAAGCCACCCCATTCGTCAGGTACTGCTGTTGGCTTGTGTGACATTTGTGCCAATGCAGTTAATAATGCCCAAGTAACGAATGAGTACGGAAGTTAATCTGTCCGAACAACCCAACGATATCTGACACGAATAAATCACTTACGAACGTCATGACGTAGAAAAGTGGAGCTTATCGTCTGATTCTAAAACGCCATCTGGGGAAAAATTTTTCCGGTAACTCATGATGTAATTTTCCTTCCGTTCGACAATTCTTATATGCAACTCACACTCTGCGTACCCTTATTCACGTTCGGAACACTAGTGATGTACATCTGCAAGGGAAACTTCCAGCAGCGTGCGACTAGACTGTGACTGATCGTAGACTGTTGAATTGGGTCCGCATCGCGCAACAGAGGGAGGATGTTGACCTAACTAACAAAGACTACTGTATCTGGACAAGGTTTCCAATAACCCATAAAAAATTGGTCATTCTAATTACCTTTTGCCGGCTGTAACACAACACCCAGATTAAAAGACCCACATGAAAAAACACCTCGATCCATCGTCATGTTTTCCTCATGGATATTTTGGTACCTGTCTCTAAAGCGAAGGTCTATCTCAGCTGTTTACCATTTCTGAAGCATTCTCACTTGAGATTACACACACACACACACACACACACACGCACACACACTCGAACACACAGAAACGTGAATGGTCATGCGAGCACGCAAGCCGGCTGCTGGGCCGCCCACTCATTTGCCCGAGCGATCGGTGAGCAAACGCACAAGAACCAGCCCTGGGAGAACATCACACCAAAATTGACATTATCTTTCATCTTATCGAACTAAGAGTATCGGATTAGAATTCAAGTGATGTGTTCACCGCATCCGTCCTAAACTAACACATTGCACACACACACACACACACACACACACACTCGTCCACATACGTGCATTCACATACGTGTCCGAGAAAAATTCATGCAAAAGAAGCCATACACGCATGCACACACGCACAAGCGCAGACATCGTTATTCACATACAAACCTTTATGGGCACACATTCACCGTCAGCATTACTGCTTTCTCGTCCAATATGCTAAATTGCATTACGATCAATACCATTTCGTTCCTTTTTCTTCCTTTCTCTATAAATATGCGTCGCTCTCTCTCTCTTAATCTGCAACATATTCAAATCCAACGAAACACACGTTGGGGTTTCGTTCGTACAATCATACCTGCAAGTGTGCGTGTGTTTGGTTGGTTGGATAAATGTATGTGTGTGCGTATTTGCGTATGTATGACTGTGTCAAACTTATGTACACATCGTCAAAAATTCGTTTGACTACCATTTGAGGCTATAAATTTGTGTTTACGACTCCCTGTCCCATCAGCGGATTGTTGAAAATATACGCACGCACGCATCAAGGCGCGCGCAAGCACAAGCGCATAATAGACCCAGAGATGTATACCATTCGAGAAAATGAGAGACTGTTTACGACCTTCTTAATCATAACACTTCATACGGTGATTGAACACCAAAATCACTCTACTTCTCCTCCCAACCCACCTACCACTTCTAACCCCGAAAAATCCAACACCACCCCCCCCCACACACACACACTCACCAACCCACCCAGCTCCAATCAATTTTACTAGCTCATGATGCATGCACCTTCATACCAATAGTATTTGAATAGTTCTTTATCCTATCCCTTCACCTCTCCTCCTCCCCCTTGGGGGTGACAACCACCCTTAGCTTTAGCCATCACTACCACAGACAACACTGTAACTGTTTTTTTTTTCTTTCTTCATTTTGTTTCTCATATTTATTCACACTTGAATGAGGAATAACTCGGTTTTTGTCAAACTTTGTTTCTGTGTGTGCGTATGCTTGCGTGTGTGTGTGTGCTCGCGCGCAGGTGAATGTGGTCCCTGTTAAATTTCTCATTTCCACTGAATAGGAGGATTCAGTTTGAATGGTTCACAAGGTTTGAATGAACGGAGATGAACGATTTATTTATTCTTAATGCATACATCTGTATGCGTGAGTGTGCGTGCGTGCGTATCTGTAGGTGTAAATTAGATGATATTAGAAGTCAGTACACACGTAATTCATGCACCAGTTTGTGCTTATTTTGAGGCAGTTTCAGGAACTCGATATCTGAACTCATTTCCATTTATACTGATATTAGATGAGGGGCATTCGAAACAACCTCGTGCATGATCGTTGTGCTCCTCCCAAAGATCCGTTAGAACGACGAGGCTTCATGTAACAAAGGTGTAGAAAGAAGAGAATGATTAAATTAATAATCTGTCTTTCTTGATTTGTAGTTTTGGTATTTTTGCAAGCAATTCATTTGATGACTCGATCCGCATCAGTTGACAACTGATTAGTTTCTCTCACCTCGGGTGATTCTTTTGACAAAGATCTTAATCCTGAAAAATGCCTTGAATGTGTTTTTACTCTCAACCATTCCCCATCTCCCTCCGACAATGTACAGATTAATGGAAAGCAGATGAGCAGGGTTAGCCATGTGAAGTACTTAGGTGGCACAATTGAAAGTAACCTTCGCTGGTCCTT
>UZAN01045785.1:1585-15777 GCA_900618425.1 Echinostoma caproni
CTACTTAGACTTCCAGAAAGCGTTCGACTCCGTCAATCATAGACTACTGATGACGAAGTTAAAGGCTTTCGGGCTGCCTCCAGGACTGCTAGAATAGATACGCAGCTGCTTGACAGATCGGAGATTTGTTGTGAAGGTAGAAAATAACATATCAAGCCAGGGACGAGTGCTTAGTGGAGTACCACAGGGCTCCCAAGTCACTAATTTTTCTGCTCTACATCAATGACCTCAGCACCGACCTGGAAAACTGCTGCCACAAGTTTTCAGACGACGTGAAAATTGTTGGGGAGTCCGCAACAGAGTCGGTTCAGAGGGATCTTGACAAAATATATACGTAGTCAGTTAAATGGGACTTGCCTCTGAATACCCTGAAATGTCAACAGTTGGTCAGAACTGGAGACATGCAAGATGGTAGGACACTGGGACCCCCGGACCAGTCCCAAAAGATACCCACGGTAACCTTAGTCAGAGACCTAGGTGTCCTTGTTATTGCGGACTTCAAGCCTGGACTCCAGTGCCGAGAGGCAGCAAAACGGGCATCCATAGCCTCACACCAACTAAGACGTGCGGTAAGCTCTAGGAAAGTCGAAGTCTTGCTCCCTCTTTAAAAGGTTTATGTGCGCCCGTACCTTGAATACTGCGTCCAGGCTTGAAGCCCGTTTCTGATCCAGGACACAAAACGCTAGAATCAGTGCAGCGTCGCTTCACCGAATGGATTGCGGGCTTAAGACATCTATATTACGAGAGACGTCTCGAAGCCTTAACCCTTTTCTCATTGAGCAGGCGTAGACGACGCGGATATTTGATCGAAGCGTACAAAATCCTAAGAGGGTTTATGAACGTACCAGATGGAGCGTTACTCAATCTCAGTGAAACAAGGAACCTGAGATGGAACACTCTAAAACTGGTTAAAGATAGAGTGAGGACTCGGCTTAGAGCGTCCTCGTTCGCAACGAGAGTTGTGAATGATTGAAATAGACTGCCGAGTGAAGTCATTGCTGCCAACTCGACTTCAGACTTCAAACGCAGGCTAGACATGGTATGGACCAAAGTGTTCGAGGGGACGGGGACTGAGTGGAACGGTTTGAATACAGCTGACTTGGGACCGCTATCCATCTACTACTACAGCTCTGCCATCCACTTCTTCCTCTCCTGTTTATTCACTCTCATCTCAACGTCTCTAGGAGCTCTAGGTTTATCCTTTACTTATTCTCTACCTCTATTAGTCACATCTACCTCTTTACGTCAACTTCTTAGTCCCAATGGATGGTCTGGTTGTTCCATGAGTCTGTAAGCTGCAACACCATTCTTGACAACCCCCATCGGACTGGAGACCCGCGAAGGGGGGTAGGTCTCCTGGTCGTCGTATACTATATGTTTCATTGAAGAAGAGTTTTCCTCTTCCTGTTGTCCTGGCACCAGGGAATCCACGGAGCCCATCAGTGCAAGAAGCTGGACTAATTGGCACCCCGCCACTACGTCCTGTTAACCGACCTGACCTGACCTCCAAAGACTGGGGGACCTGGACGTGTTCTCTCTGACCCGAAGTCGCATGAGGGGGGACCTTAAAGAGATATTTAAGGTTTTCAAAGGTCTTTCGGGTCTAAAGTTCGAAAACCTATTCTCTTTTGTTCCTGCCAGGTCTACGAGGGTGCATCAACTTAGATTGGAAAGAAGTCATTGTAGAATAAATCTACGAGCTAGGTTCTTCACAAGTAGGGATATACCAATGTGGAATAAATTACCTGAAGGAGTGGTAACTGTATTAGTGTCGAATATTTCATGGGAAAACTAGGTGAATGCTGGGCAGTAGTATTCCCCGAGGTAGAATGTTGAAAAGAAATCGTTATTCTTTACTTTCCGAAACACTGTAGGGATCTGATACTGCACAATAACCTTCTACCTTTCAGGAAACACAATGAACTAGAAGTGTCGGAAGCCAACGAAACCACCGACATTTCAAGGAGCTGGACGCGTGATTGGCAAGAGCCACTATTTCTCCTGTGAGAACTGAACCTTTGACACGAGGAATATTATGTTCCATAGTTTGTTATGCTCTTTTTTAGTCTATCAGATTGGATGAATAGATGGAAACACAACCGTTGCAGGCTTCGTTTTATTGTAAAGAGTACTGAAATATTTACAAATTTAGGGATCTTGTTTAATATACAAGATCTTTATCAATCTATCAAGGTCGTTGATGCAGTGTAAGCCCCGCAGATTTCAAAAAATGGGGGGAAAATGGTTGATCGAACTTCGGACTATCATATTTAGGAAGCTTTTATTTATATTATTTTTATTGGAAATAGTTTTTCCTTTTAACATCGATGTTCATGCTCCTTTAATGAAAAATGGTAGCCCAAGGAGTAACTTTGGGTTTTCGCTTCTCGGATTTACGCTCGGTGATCTGCAGAGAGGGTACGTTTCATTCTTCTTCGAAAACAAGTCTCTCAAAGAGTCGTGATTGGGTCCCCAAGTGGCGGAGCTGATGGGGAAGTTTATTGGTGTCCGAGAATGCAAAGCACTTGCAGACGAGTCGAAGTCGATGTTGCACAACTGGGCCGAATTCCGCAAAATATGAACGGATCTCTATTCGGATACTCATTATCTTCATTAGACCCAAGTTCTTCGGGAAAACTGACAGTAAGTACATAAATTCAGGTCTTCCTCATATATGAACAATTAATTAAATAATTAATTTTTTGCATGCGTTATTATAATAATGATATTAATAATAGTAATAATAATTATTATTAGTGCATGAATAAAAATGAACCTATATATGGTGACGAAAGGGTGACTCTCGAGTATATCTATAGATATACTCAGTCAGCTCATATATGAGCTGACCGAGATATTTTTCATTTTTATTGAATAATTTTGTTATATTTTTCTTTGAAGAAGGGAATTCTCACCCAGGCAGCACAACGGAACACTCGCCTAAAAATACTATGAATTTTCTTGATACAGTGTTTTTATCGTTAGAATACATGAAATCGTTCAGAATAACCATATGAACCCATGTATTTCACCAAATAACGAAAATTCAGTCCAAATGTCTATGTTCCATTTCGAACAAGAACATCAATTTATTTACTACATTTTCGTTATTTGATGGAACACATGGATTCAAATGGTTTTTTTGAACAATTCCATGTGTTTTAAAGATAAAACCATTGTATCAAGAGAATTCATAACCTTTTAAGCAACTGCCCCCAAGGGGATACTCAAAGGACGGCCGAGTGTCCCTTGTGCTGCCTTGGTAGGATGGTTGTGCTTCCGCGTGATATTACTTGGCTTACAGATAATCACCAAGAGCTGGTGATATCATGAATACCGTGTTGATGTTCTATAATTCCAACATAACTTTATTGCTTTACCCTGCTAGTAAAATGCAAAAAACAGACGTAGAAAGCACGGACTACAGGGCTGCTTGGTGTGAAAACCGTTGTTTAGTTGGCTTTAACCTTCCAAAATTCCGCGCCATTTTTCTCTCGATCACAGGAAAACGGCAAGTAAGTTGTACGCCAAAGGCTGCATCACTTAGGTCTATTAGATGCCAATTCACCCTGAACCCGGGTCACTTCGAAGCTTGCATTCCGTGACCTTTTCCAAACTATTAGCAAATACGTGTTACCTCTGCGCTGCTCAATATTGTCTTTATCAACATCCGCGATAAATTTTATGCATAAACCAAAGCCGTTAGAGGAGGAATCAAGAACAGTGTTTGAATATTTACAGTTTTATTAAAAAATGGATGCTGAGGACTAGTTAAAGGGCAACGGCGATTCACCACATTTAACGAAGGCTAGTGAAAAGCTTACTAGTGTACCAGTATATAAATATATGCCCATTATTGGGTAAAAAGCTAATGGAGTGACTGGTTGGAATTTGTAAAAACTGAACAACATATCCCTTGGAGTGTGTTTACGTAGATAAAAAAACTTACTTCTTGGTGAGCGCTCTTCGTGCAACAAAACACCCCATTGCGTTAGCAGGGTAACAATGGAATTAAAATATAATTTCTAGACTTATCATAAAGAATCAAAGAACTATTCAGTAAATTTCCAACTATAAAATAATTTTTACGGATTCATGAAGTGACATCGATTAATTTAAGACTGGAAAGATGAATTTTACCTTCCTTACATTTTTACCTTTTTGCATTGACTTCTATTTGTCGTTTATTACAAGTTGTTGCTGATAAAATAGCCCTCAGACAACTCCCCGATAAAGCAAAATGAAAACAATAATAATGAAGCATCATATCAATCCTTTATTTGTGCTTTCACTTTTCATGCGAGAAAAACAGAACCTTGAATAAATAAGTTACCCAAATAAGCAACTTAGGTTAGTTCAGTTAAACACATAAAAATCAATACAAATCTGCAGTTACTTGTTGTTTCTTTATAAACCATTTTAAAATTACATGTTCTAATATGAATGATGAGACTGACCATTTCAAACCTTTCACCGCATATTTGTGTTGACGTTATTGCTCAGTTCAGCCTAAAAATGCTCATTATTTTTTTAAGGCAAAATGCATCTGTTAAGTACTAAAATCGGTGAAATTAAGTTGAGATAATTTATGAAGGAATAATTCAGTTTCATTTTCCAGGTGTTTAAACTACTTAATAGTGGCTAGTTAGGTCAATAGAAATTACATTTCCTCAATGGTTCTCATTTGATACAAGGGCAATTGGGTCACTCCAAATGTTGCATGGAACAAATTGGTAATTTCTGATGCCCCAAATTTTGTCCACTGGATGTAATCTCTTGTCTCTGATAACGTTTTCTTGTGTCAAAATAAACTGAGTTTATTATTTTGCCGCTGTTCAGAGATATTCTCATTGTATTTGTCTACTCTGTTCATAGCAGTAAATTATACATTTCATTCAATCACTGTAAGGAGCAGTATCTACTTCAAATCCACGTGTCTGAACATTACTTTGACCAATCAACCTGGAAAATAAATTCAAGCTTTAATTTACTTTTGCATCTCATCATACTTTTGCGTGTAATATCCTGGCAGTAGTCCTTCGGACTCAGCCGGATAGCAGTGAGTTTACCTCGCAATCTCTACAGTCTCACCAGTTCCCTGCTCGTAAATGGGAACACATTATAAATAAAATATATCACAACTGAAACGATTTAAGTTTCACCTTGGTTTCTCCTGATTTTTAACTAATGGATTTTTTGATGTCCAGTAAGCCTTCCACAAGCAAACCAGTGAAAAGTAATATTTCACACTTGTTAGAATTACCAGTCTAAACACAAATAAAAAAACTCACATTCTTGCCAACTCTATGACTCAAAAGGAAATAAAAATTTACTGAAGACAATAATTAAACTATATCCACTAAGGAACTTCATTCCACACACTTCCAGTTTTGACCTATAAGCTTTGTGTCTCGTATGAATAGTACTTTCGTCTTTGAATATTCTTAGTGAACTAATAAAAATTTGAATCACCTAAACAGTAGACAACAACCGATCAAAACATAGACGTTTCACTGAAAAAGCAAAGGAAAATTAGAAATTGGAACAGTAAAACCGAGACAAACATGTACGTCAATTAAATCATCAGAAATTCTTCCAAACTGATTTTAAAGTTTTAAAATACTAGTGATTTAACTGTTAACGTAAACTTTGACGTTTAGTCTAAAGAACAACTCTTATTAATTTTCCGATGCCGCTTATATTATACATGCAATAAATGACAAAAAGTACATTTTTTACATGTGTGTTTGATAAAAAATTACTTTTCTTAGAAGAATAATTATTCTGAAAATATATTTGAATATGAAATGAATATTTTTGTGGGTTTGGGAGAAATTGTACCAAAAATTCGAATTGGAATACAAATAAAACGGCGAAAACGGTATTCCTCAAAGCAGGTACACCTTTTTAAAACAACTAACAAGTTCTTCTTATTTCATGTTTATTTCATTGATTACCAATACGTTATCAGTTTTCCTAATAAAAAATACGTAGATTCTAAGGATGTAAATTTTTATCTAGTTGATGCACTTGTACCATTCTTTACAAATCGTTGACCGATACTCTATCAACTAAATACCTAAAACTATTTTTTAATTGTCGGTATCATTTGAAATCATGTTAAATACTTGACTCAAGCAAGATGCATCAACTTTGTGGAGCCATCTATTTAGTACATTCATAGTGAATGTAAGTTGATTGGAATTCGGTACAAGAATGTATGGTTTCCTTTTGGTCCTACTACATTCATGCAGTTTCTTTATAAGGTTTTATCACATGAGAGTGGACTCTAACAACATTAAGTTTTCTCCATTAATCAGCATGAAATGACAAAGTGCATTTAGCAGTTCTTTGGCAGACTGAGCGTTATATGTTTGAATTGTACATGTACCTACATTGCTATGCATATTTCAGTCCTCTGGTGCGCATAACCCATGATTTGTAGTGGACAGAGAAATAAATCATAAAGTATTTTGTATGACCTCTGTTTATGAATGGCTAGAAAAAAGGATATATGGGTCACGTGAATCGTATCAAGTGTGCTCACAGAGCATAAAACAACTCTGGTTGTTATCATAGTAATGAGGGACAATAAGTCTCACTTTGGACAAAAAATAGTTGTTGATTTGTCGGTTACTATCAAAAAATTTCACTTTGAGCTCCTTTCTATGATGATAGTGAATACTAATGTGAAGGGTATGGTAATCCAAGCATAGTGTTCTGAATTGAAATTTGGTTAAAATTTTATATTATCAAATGATTTTCAGGCACATATCTTCTGAAAAATGCCCTTGAAATAGGGTTCCAAAAGGCTTTTGAAAGATTAGAATTACTTCAGCAATAGAATTGTAACGCTTTAGTAACTAACTCCAAAAAAAAATGAATAAACATTAAACTTTAATTGTAAAAATTGCGATTTCTTCTTACAGTATGTAATGATGGTTTCTTCGGACAAATAATAATTTCTGTGGCTATTTTACAATAAATGATCTGTCAAACAGCAATAAAAACCTTGAGGCTGGAAGCGCGTCAGACTGCACGGAAGTTTATATCCCTTTACAATTCATTTCATTTAAATACTGGTGGCATATAATAGCTTTCCTTGATAGGCACATTTGGTGTCTCAGCCAAAACCAATGTTCCTCTTTGGGTGAGATTTGATGTATTGGTCTTGGGATCATTCCTCGAAAATTATTATCAAAATAATCTCACAGAGCACCTTTTAAACAAAACAACGGAGTGGTAAACAAGCTTGTTTGCAGATATTCGTATTCATCCCAATATATTTCAATATCAATCACTACCTGAGAATGAGACTGTCGTGGGAAAATCAAATCAAGTCACACATTACTAGAAAGAATTTTATCATGGATTCATCATATACTTTTTTGCCCACTCAACTGATCATCAAGATTACTCGTGATACGGTGTGTGTGTGCGTGTGTAAGGGTGGAACCAGGGAGGCCTCAGCGGTTACAAAAATTGTTTTTGAGCACACAGAGGGGGATTAAGCAGACGAATGCTGTGGCCAGCATCCGACACCAAAGCTGCCCGAATAATCGCTCACGAACGTTTTGAAGAGAGCACAAAGCCCCGGTCACGTCCACAATGGGATTTGTTTCAGCTAGGTGTAAAACCACTGCACTCGTGATTGGCTTAATCATTCCAGTGTTCAGCCACGCTAAAGCTTCCCGCCCCTTCCCGCCCACGCACCGTTTCACACGAAAATTATTACTTTCAAACGTTTACTCCTGAAATGAGAAACATAAATTTTAAAAAATGTAAATCCAGTGCAATCAGAAATGTAAATCTCACAAACAGATGAGATTAGTTAGATGTACGACTTCTCTGATTGATAAAGACAATGCAAAGCCCAGAAATAAATAAAATCTAACTTAGAAGTGATAAATAAAATTCGTTTGATAGCTTGATATTACATCTTTTTATTTCATTTTTACCTCCATTTATTGAATATACAAAGATGCAATTTTCAGGAAGGGGGAAGCGGCCAATCAATAGACTGTTGTACAAAAACAATGAAAACAGTTGGGATTCGAACATATGTCCTCTCGAGACGTTAACTGAATAACGTTACCACCGCTCCACCACTATCCCAAAAAGCATTATATATTTAGAAAATTTGAAATATATATTTATGTAAAACTGTTGATTACAAACAATAAATCTTAAATAGTTAACATTTGTAAAATACAAAAGTTGTTTGATTTGTAAATCATGAATTTGTTTTTATTATCCATCTTTGTAATCTGGTTATCCAGCATGCAACTATCATGGTAATTAGTCCCCAATGCATTTGAAAAACGATTTGTGCACACTGCGATTATCCATTGTTTCACTTTCTATCTTCTGCCCATCTCCTTTACTCCAATCTCTATGCCAGGTCTGCGCACCCAGATTATCAAAGTACTCATCTTCCATGCTGTATGTGACCGGTGGATGTTTCCAGGTTGATGAATACCTACAAAATCCAGAAATTATCCACACATCACGGAAAATATGCGAGGACATTCAAGAGGCAGCTCAACGAATCGATTTACGGCACTGTACAATGGGAGGTTCAGTCGGACAACATCTAGCATCTCCACATGATGTGTTTATGGGTGGACCCTATTTTCATTATGCTCAAGGTTGGTATTTGGCTGATTTAAGTTGTCACATTGTATTTCACCTCATTCCTTGGGAACCTTTCCAGTCTAATAAGGTCATCTAAAAATAAATTGGGTCTTAAACATCCGTGTTGAAATCAATGCGCATATTATCCATCCTTCTGCATCGTAACGTCATCAGGTAGCTCAAAACTCGTGTAACATTTTTGGATTACTTTTAGATCATTTCTGAGTACAGGTGAAAATAAATAGTGAGAGATGCTAGTGTTTCCTGTTAAACTCGTCGATCGTAAGTGTGAACTAGTTATCTATTTAAGTAGCACGGACGAAGAAATAATGAACGATGAAATAATGAATAAAAAACTGTTTATTCAATAATAATAATAATAATAATAATAATAATAACAGAAGGAAAAGAATTAACCGGATTACCGTCTGAGAATGTAAACGTTGGTGTTAATTGCTCTTGTATTCGCAAGAATGACTAACATTGCCCGGCTTTGAGCCAGAAGTCTGGGAACAGGTTAAGTAACACCTCGTTAAAAGAACCGGATTTATCGGTCTATGTTGTTTAATTGATTCTTACTGCATCAGTGAAAGAATGATACTCGTTTAGTCACAGCAACGATCTGGTTTGGTCTAGTACCACAGCAGCTTCAGGTAAATCGTTAAGCAAAACGTGAGGCATTCAAACCTGTAGGAATTTGAGAGCAGCGATAAAGATCGCAATTTCTGTCTTTTTGGGATTACTTTTGTAGCTTTTAGGTTGCCTTTCTTAGTAATATGATGAAGTGGTTGCATTTTCATAAAACACGGGGGAACTTTTAAAGACAGTTCAAAAGTTGTCTAAAGTTGCACAGTTTGCACACAAACAGAAATGGATTAGAATCTGTTCAAACAGGTTTATCACAGAAAACCCACAGTGAATCTTTCTATCAACCAACGCTCGGAATGGATCTCACAAATACTGTTAAATTGTTACGTTCAATGAGCAATCGAGCACCGAGATGATTCTCATCCAGCTTGAAGCGACTAAGTGTTCTCGTTTCATTTCACCGGATACGGAATTGAAATGCGAATAGAAACTTCACACGGTATTTACGTGCCACGAGTAGTTGGACTACGTCCCCCCCACACACACACGCACGCACGCACGCACGCACAAACTCATACCACCGTTCTTCTTCCTGTTTATGAGGATAAACTACTTCTAGTCGGATTGCACATCTTTGTCGGGCAATTTCATTTCCTTGAAAGTACCCCGCAGTGCGTTTCTGATGACCACTATGTCACGAGATGCTCTGATTCATACCATTCTCATTTATCAGGGGATTTCAAAGCGTCTAAGCTTAGAATCAGTCAGTTAGTATCGAATTAATCCATATACAGCGATTTGTGAACTTTCCGTTAAATCTCGTCAACCGCTGAGGTAAATCAAACAAGGTGCATGAGTTCTAGTGAACGAATGTATGCCAATAGACAAGAGCGATCAAAAGTAAGAACAAGAGGTCAAATCTACGCTAAGTGATCTGATTAGGTCCACCCCTCTTGGACGCAGAAATGGGATGTTTTGATCTCATTAATACCGCATCACTAATTTCTAAGAATTTCGCATTGCAGTACCGTAATTTGGGTTTGAAAGAGGAAGCTGGATCAGTTAGATGTTTGGTAGTGATGATGTCTTTTTCAGTGAAGTCCCCCGAGTTCCTTGTGCCACCTCACTATCGGGCGTGGGTTGCATCATCCACTTCATTAACCTCTTTCAAATGTATTCGGTCATTTGTTGTGACACTTGACGGTGGGTTCTGCCTGACGCAGTCAGTTCACATTTCATGGAGTTGACCTCGTTTTTTTAATTTTAAAAGCCCCTATCGATTTGTACATGTGCGTTGACTGGAATTCACCAAAACAGTGTGCTGTATGCGGGTTTGTTCGTTTTACATCAGTGATTGAGGATATTAAATGAAATGTTAACATCTCGCCACATATGTCTTCTTTCGGTCTTAATGCAATGAATGAAGGGGATCCAGTGTTTCTAATATTGAATTACAAAGTTCAAACAGGAACACAAACTGTTTGACTCACGGGATCGAATTGGTTAGCACGGTTCACAAAATTGATTTGTGCTGTTCGGGTAGAGCCAAATTTTCTGCAACCAAACGCACGTATTCGAAAAGCCATGCTAGCCATCACGCAGGACAGGTAGAAAATACAATTAACAACAGGCACAATAACCAATCGGACAGATTTTTCCCGGGGTTAATTGTGAAATTTAAATCAGATTTTACATTTCCTAAATCGATCTCGACAGGCGATTGTTTCGTGAAGTTCGATCACAAAAGGTTTGGTTAAAATATCACACACAAAGTTTGATGAATCTCGTTCACATGGAGTCAGATTGAACCCTCATCGATCGAACCAGTAACGTATTTTTTATTATTACTGTTATCATTATAATTATAATAATTATTTTTTAAAGTATTATTTATAAAATAGTGAAGCAAACAAACGTTCGGTAAATCCTTCACAGATTGTACCCCTTAAGCGTGTGTAACAACCGACAAGTCTGTAATACTCCTAAGGTTTGTGCCACACAATTATGAAAAGAGTGGTTTACATGGTAACCATGTTTCCGGTCCACATAGCTTACTCTTTCTGACCACAGTAAATACAATGTATCTGGGAAATAGATTTGGCAATGCAGGCAATAAACTCTACTGGTCCGATGAAGAAACAACCCAACCGAGGTCCTTTTGTGCACTGTCGGCATCTGTCTGGAGTGCTCAACTTGTTGCATATATCTCACTGAAAAGTGAGTGGAAAAAATAAATCATCCAGTAGTTTGTGGAAATTAACAGTGAATGAATTTGTTTGAAAAGTATCAAAGCGCAGCCTGGCAAAGCTCCATATGTGAAAGAAAATTTAACCCGCTTTTGTTTATATTCCCCCTTGTACACAATCTAAAGGAATGGGAGCAGTCGTTGAGATCGAGAACTTCACGCGGCATACAACCTCGATCAAGGATCTGAATCCGAATACGCTTGTTGGTAAGTGTCTGGTTGAATGACACTGGGTGTTAATGCAATTACTTTATTGTTTTTAAATAAAGTAACATCATTTGGTTTATTAACTATGCATGATTGATTATGTGTGCTCAACTTTTAGCCAGCTGTTTGGGGAGCGTAAGATGGTTTCATGAACAATAAGAATTTTCATCGAAATATCGTACAAAAGACGACCTGGGGCTCACCCGGGTTTTTATTTGCGGATATACTTTTAGCCAAGTATTGCAAGGCAGCAGTGTGTTTGTGTATGATTTCCGGTGGGTCTCTGGGAGTTCGTTCAACTTTAGATAGATGTGAATGCGATCCATGTGCCCTGTTGGGTTGGGTTGATTTTCTTCATAATGGGACTGCAGAAGTATGCCACAGCTTCCTGGAATCACACAGCTGAGAGTTGGGTAATTAATTAATGAATACTAAAGAAACACTGTGACACAAAAGTGAGCTCAAAGGCTGCTACCGCAGATTGCACAGACTGTAGAGTAGCAGGTCAGTGATTGGCAGGTTAATGTGATTTCGTAAACATAAATACCGTTTGAATTCCATAGTTCTTGGTTAGTCAAGAATATTTTATTATCATGGTCACAATGGACTCCCATTGAACAGTTCCTAAACAGTCTAAAAACTTTCGGCTTAATCTTTCTTCGGATAGAAATATTTCCGCTCATGGAAACCTAAAGTAGAGCTGAAATTATGTTAAAGCCGCTCACAATATGAATTTCAAGAGAACCCATTTCAAAGACTAACATTTGAATCACTATAGTAATTTTCCTCGATTACATGAATACATGAATAAAAATGCGGCTACGTTAGACCGCTCAAGTGTGAAAGATTTGGGAAGAACTCTATTGCTTGCCGGTCTCTCTACTAGTGTGCTTTAGTCAACTAAAATGATATCTTTTGCCCCTCAGTTTAAAGTTCATTCCATTGATTCATCGCTCGTATTTCATCCACCAGCGTTTTGATTAAATATTCAGAAGTCTGATTGAAAGTTTAAAACTATGACTAATAGTAGCTTTCTGAATGTTTGATTGCCCATGGTCGATTTTTGACATCATTTGCTGTCTTCGGTAGAGTGCCGCAAGGCTACCTTATATCCCCATTCCTTTTCCATACAAGATATTCTACAGACAACTCTGTTCAATCTATAGAAAACGTCGGGGTTGAGCTCTTCCCAGGAAACAGATTACCCAACCTAGAACACTTACATCGTTAACATGATCTTGCTGGGTTACAATACACCGACTGTCCAACATGCTTTCAACCACTTAGCAAAAGCGATATCCAAATACACCTTACAAATTCAAAGTGCTTGTACGAGACTAGCAGAAGCCTATTCCCTCATTCTCCCTTTGTGGTGATCAGCTAGAAATAGTCAAGAGCTTTAAGTATCTCAGGAGCTTGATCACAACCAGAGGTTGAGTTGGAGAAGAGATCACATCACGAATAACAAAAGCCAAAATAGTTTTGTGGAACTACGATACCTGTGACACAACCATGAGCGACGATTTTTCGTTAAGGAAGGTTGTACATCGCCACGGTTTGTAGTGCTTTGTGGTTTCAAGACCTGTCCTCTACCCGATGAGGATGCTTATAGAACTGTATTATGAAACCGATTTCTTTGAAGTATTGCTCATCCCTGATGGGAACATCTTGTGACCAATGACCAGATTCATCGTCGTATCTTGACTGCTAATTGCCATCCCCTAAAAGGAAGAAATCATTGGACATCATCTCCCATGGCTAGGTTACGTTTTGCATATGCCTGCTCGACGTCTGCCTCTTCATACTCTCTTTACACGTGCCGTGCAGGGCTAAAGAAACGTTGCAGTGGTATGACCCGCCATGGGGTATGAAGAAGTTAGCTTCAGCATCAACTTCCGTTGGTGCAACCCGCCTTCCAGGTTTGTCTAAGGGCCAAGGATTGTCGCTGGTTAGAGAGACTGAGAGATATTGCTCACAGAACGAGTCAGTGTCAGGAATATTTTATGGTTTACTAAAACTCCGAAAATGATTTTGGCAAATTATGATTCCTCGAACTTAGAACCCCCTGATTTGTTCATATATCAAGCTGAAATAAAATGCAGTGCTTAATATCGTCTTGCGATCTAATTTCCAAACAGCTTTTCAGCGAGGGTAAAGTTATGCCCTATAGTTATCAAAATTGGTCAGATTTAATGTCTTCCTTTCTATTTTAAGTGGAACAGTCGATATTCCACTGACTGGAGAATCTAAACTATGGTCACTGTTTTGTGTGAAAAAGAAATAACTCCTTCATTTCTTCCACCGTAAGATATCGTTTGTGCACACAACAGAATTCAACCAGATGAACATCTGGGTTTGTCTTACTAGCTTATCAGTACTCAATGTACTATAAATGCTGCATAGTTTAATGGTTCTAGGGCCAACGGTTCCATCCGGTGGCCCACAGCACGCTTATCACTCTTTGTGAACTGAGTAAGAAATCAGTCTGTGTCGAACCGACGAGGGGGGGGGGGGGGGG
>UZAN01045786.1:20766-31295 GCA_900618425.1 Echinostoma caproni
ATATATATATATATATATATATATATATATATATATATATGCTTTTTCGGATAGTAATGTTATTCAGCTCTTGGGAACGATGAAATAATATTCACAAACGAAATTCCATTCCTTAATGTTTTCAATGGAATCGGTCCATTATGTTTATGCTGATCATCTGAGTTCAGTGTGCACTGCCGACCAGTAATCTACGTCTGACAAGACGAATCGATTCTATCGGTATTTAGCCGAATGGATTTGCGGTTCTACGGAATTTTCTGTTCCACACAAATAAATTCATTTTTACCGTAACAACTGTATTGGAAAAACAGTGACTGTCAGGTCACCTCAGTGGTATCAAATAGTTTCATGGAATATTTGAACTCTCTTGCTTAAGACATCGAGTTGGAGCAAAATTATACGGATCATTTGATCCTGCAGCCTTTAGATACTGCGTTCGAAACGAAAGAGTTAAGTTTAACGAACACATAAACCGCCTTATTTGACCAATTCAGATTATTCGATATTTTTTATTCGAGCTGGTTGGGTTTTTTTCAGAGGTGCGAATCCATCTACTCAACTGGGGATCGAACCCGGGACCTCAAGCATGGTACCCAATCGGCCACCCGGTCTCTTCGCTTTCCAGTTTACGTTTCATTTGCTCTTTATATGATGAACTTTAGCATATTATCAAACCAAATCCTCGAATGCTACCATGTTTCTTATTCCTCGATCGAGTTTCACGGGCGCAGGAAACAAGAAATGAAGAAGTAGTTTGGTGCCAATTTACCACTGGTAAGACGAGGCTTACAATTCGTCCGTAGATTTTAGAGTCAGTATAAACATTAGGACAAGCTGGTTATTTTGCACGGAATTTAGATAACCCTTGTTTGTCAACTGCTTGAATATCGATTAAATATCGTGCTTCATGTGATGCTTTATAGTACTTTATTATTGGAGAATTATACGGCTGCCTTGAAAATTGAACAAAATGATATTTTGCAAACGTTTATAATTCCCTCTGTTTTATTCAATCCGCTTTCTACGCAGTTTTATTTCAGGTTTCGTCGATTCACTTCTTTGACGTAAACAATTGTTATTCCGGCTGTTTGTTCTCGTAGCCTGAGTTCAAGGTCTATCGATACACATTGAATCCCAATACCGTTGCTAAGCCTTTTGCCAAGTGTGCCTTTCAATTCCAGTAATCCGCAGGCAATCGCAAAGGGATTTTCGAGGGGGCCTCGGCCTATTGTCTAATGAGGGTTTAGATGGAACCCGCTCATACAATGAATCATGGCAACTTTCATGCCTGAGCATGGTGAGCGATTTTTCGACCCAGTTTGCTGTGATTCGGGTCCCATAGCTTGCTGACAGAAGTCAATCTCTACCGGGTTCGTTCATTCTCGTCTGAGGTTCACCTGATCAACGGTCAAGGACAAACGGTCCTTGAGTGTATTTGAGGGAGGAGATGAACGACCCAATCCCACCCCATCGAAACTTTCAACTGGCTCAGTAAATCACCCAAAAAGGGTTTCGTTTGTCCGTGGAGAAATCAATTCAGTCCGAGTGGATAGGGTTTTGATAGATTCGGTCCAATGGGCGAAGTATGAAGCACCAATCACTTTATGAGGTTCGCAGTACAATGCTACTGGTTGGATTCATTTGAAGTTATAACTGTTTTATTTTAAGATGATACGGCGTAGACGTTTTTGTTAGCTTACCCTCGGCAGAGCTGCCGCTGTATTTCCGATCAATAATCTAAGAAGATAGTGAGCACAATAAGAAAGTATTCTTGCAAACTTAAGGGAATACCACTTGTCGATCAACAACTTGTTCATAAACTAAAGATATGAGTTTGTTTACTGTTTTGCAAAAATAAGCCTAACTGGGATAAATGCCGAGCATGCCAAGTTTTCACGAGACGCAATGAACTCTTAAAGAATTTTTCCTGAAGCTCATTCAGAGAAAACAGCAGTTAGAAGCAAAGTAGTGTTGCATTCAGTATTCCTGATTTTTATCTACGATCCCAGTAATTTCATCAAATTACATCTACCCCAGCTGATTTACATGCGTCTGTTACCCATGCGGATCCGAATTTGATGTTTAACGCCCATCCTGATATCGATCGCGGAGGCAAAGTGGTGGGTGTCATTGATTCGTCAATGAAGGTAAACGCAAGATTGTGAGATGAGGCTGTACGAAAATGTACACTTTATCGGGCTACCTCTCTACTGTAAACTGATCATCCAATCGTACCCGTTCAGCGGGTTCCTTGTCATTGTTATAAGATTTAACCAATGTACGCTAGGTTGGATATCAGTAATTTTCATTCCCCCTGTGATTATAAGCATTGAAGTACCGTTTTTTGACATTTGGTATCATATCCACACAAGTGGAAACCGCATTTTTGACGATGATCATGGTAATTAAAGCCTGCATGGCAACAGTCGTTGATACTTTTACAGCATTACAACCGGTACTGAAGCACTTAGGCTCCCAAACATATTACAACTATGTTCAGCAACTGGTCGTTTTGTGCCGTCAGCAAATTGGGGTGCTGTCACATTCCACTCAAACAAAATGCGTAGCTAAATATTCAACGTAAACATATTATTGAAAAAACGTCTCTGTGTGAACTATTTTTAATGGCTACACTCTGAAACTAGAGGCAGAGTTAACGTTTTCATCATCATGAACCCATATTCGCTATTAACTATGAGAAAGGCGTTACCGAAGCATTTCTATGATTGAGGATAGGTTATCGTAGTAATCGTGGTAATCGTAGTAATAGTAGTGCGCAATGAATACGAAATACGAATCACGAACGAGGCGTGGGCACTGTACCATACTGGTATTTGCACCCAACATCCCACGTAACCGAGATACCAGGAAAAAAACAGGAATAGCTGTTCGTTTATTGAAAAAAATCAGGGGCATTAAATAATATCTACAAATCAAGCTCATTGGTCATCCGGGCCTCTGCCAATCGCGTTTTAGTATTTCTGGTGTTGTCCAGCTTCTGTCTGGGTTGCACGGTTTCTGATTGGCTGATACAAACGACTCATGGTATGTAGACCATAAGCTGTGTCACGCATGCGCTTTGATGACGTCTTTTGGGAAGCTGGATTCATTATATTGGTCCGAAAATTGTAATATGTCGCTCCATGGCATGCGTCATATCGAAGGCTAGGATCACCGCGGTTATGCTAACCAATACCATCTGAAAATAGGTGGTGTTCAACTTCACTCACGTAACTCATTTTTGGAAGTAAACCCAACAGGTAACTGACATTTCACAAATTTAAAATGACTTGAGTTCGTCGACGAAGAGCGGGCAATGAATTTAATAACAGTCGAATGGAAGTGATATTTCCTTCTTATATAGCACCGTGGTTATAATAAAATATTTCCAATCAGCACAAAACGCATACCATCAATAAAATGAGCATAATCAAACTGCAATTCTTTGATTACAACCAAAAATACAATGAAATTATCAGTACAGATATAAGCTATGCACGATAACCAGAGTTATTATTCATTACTTCAAACAATCACATGATCAGATCAACCCTAATATATGTGATAAACTGAAAGGAAAGGTCAGCCTGTTATATACTTACTTGAAATAGACCGACCGCGTCTAATCGTGGAATTACATTTCTATTTATAGTATTTAGTAGACTTGATGGTTTCAAAATGAGTATGCGTTCATGAACTTCATTGAAAATCATGAAATATCGAAATCGAAACCGTAGCTAAGACAGATGAGTAAATGTTGCGTCTAGGGTATCGACAAACACACAACTGTAAATGTATTATCTGAGTCAGGTGATTCTTTACAATTGGGTGATTCGTGTTAGAGAGAGTTTTATTTTCTTTAAGGACAACCGTACGCCTACAATAATACCGACGTAACCTTGGCATGTTTCGAATCGATGGATATATATAAGCACTAGTGTTCCACCCAATTTTCGCCATCATGAGCCTGGCTCTGTTAGATTAGGATGCCTGGCAAATATTTGGAAAAAAACTATTGTCATTGTTCTTACTGTGTCAGTCGTCCCGTGATCACGTGGCACGGCGATACGAGTGTGCGCTTAGAAACGTTCGAAAAACGGGGGTAAGTGATGTTATCTCTATTGGTTTCTTTTCACTTGAGGTTAATTACTTTCCTTACACTTTAATCCGAATTTACCGAATCCGTGAAACTATAGACTAATTCAGCTTTAACACAGAAACAAATGCAAGGGTTTTAAGCAGTTTTCCACAGGTTAATTGATGCAGAAATATTGCAAGCAGCTGTATTATTATTTTTTGCATTTTAAAAATGGCTTCTTTGTATGTTTCACTACTGACAACAAAATCCGAAGTAATATAACTAATCAATAAATTACTATTTTAGACTTAAGCCCCGTTTGCCCTACTCAATTGACAAACGTAAACGATGGCTATTGTTGGAGGAACTGTGTGAGGAATTATCGGAAAGGACAAACTCGGATGACGCCATCTTCGTATCGGAATGGAATCCATTCTTTGGACAGAAAAGCAAAAAGCTATTCCATAACTGTTTGAGTATGGACAATGCATTGCACACCGATGTATCTGGTCATTTGAATACAAAATCCTATATCTATCAATTACTCCGATCACAGTACTCGACGCAGAATGAGTCTTTGTTGTGCACTGAACACTCACTAGCAAAGAAGCGTCACCGATCCCATAGAAGCCATCATAGGCCTCCGTTGACAAACGAAGTTGTAAGACCCAAAGCGGAAAGAAAAAAATTGGTGAAATCATTTGCGTCAATTGAACTAGCGGGACCAGTTAAAATGCCCAAATTATGGATAAATATGAAAGCTGCGATCTGGATTTCTGTTTTTAGGAAGTTAAGCCAGGTTATTTATGAGGATATTGAAGATGCAAAAACTGAATATTTCACTACAGGAGAAAATATACCGTCAATATTTTACGAGGGGGATCGCGAAAACGATGCCGAGGACTGTTCACACCAACCGACAATTCCATCTCGGGAATCCATCAACCCGGTTCGAACAGATGTCGTGGAAGTACCTGAGCCATTGCCAATTCAAATCACAAAGTCACTCCAAAATGGCTATGTACACTCCAACTGGTTTACCGCTCAGATACCCGAACTCCTGCCAATTGATATCAAGAATGCAGTTGAATCGTTTGGATTGAACCCCGAGGCGAGCGTCAGATATCTGTCCTATTTCACCCCGTTGATATGCATAATTCGAATCAGTCCGCTTATACACCATCACGATTCGAACAACAATGCATATATTTTAGTTGAGGAAATGATTGATCAGACGGAATCTACTACTCTGGGTAGAATGTTCACCGTCCAACTTCATTTCGGGTCAGATTTGACCAATGACTATTTTGTGGTAAACGAGCCGAGTACCGACTGTTCGGATGAAATTCGATTGGGATTTCGTGAGTGTGATTTGGCGCAGCGCTTTCATTTTGACAATATACGAGATCTGATTTCCCGTGCGAGGCGGACAATGGTGCAGGAGTCTGTAGAAAATTTCGAGTAAGTCAACGAAACTGATAATAGAGTTTGCCATGATTGAAATTCTTATCTTGTTTGGGGTCTGTTCTGGCGTATAACTGACTGATTTGTTTGTCATACATGCATTTGGCCGAATTGGTTGATCTAATGAATAACCGTTTGGATCTTTGTTTGACGTCACTCGCATGTAGTGGACGTGTGACCCGGTGTCGTTGTTCGGTCCTGCTTGTTCCCCGGTTTGTGAATAAGGTATATAATTTCTGTTCACAATAAAATTACTGCTGAACTCGTTGTGTGCTTATTTACCTACTTAATTTGGAACAAAACAGGGTCGATCATTGATCTAATGAAATATGGCTGATGGTTCATTCCAAACGTGTAAAACTGATCATCGTATTGGTCCAGCTGGTTAATTGTAAAACAAAACTTTTCAGTTACTAACTAACAAATAAATCTAGATGTCAATAGCTGTATTTTAGGACAATTCGGAATTAATTTATGGAAGGTCGTAATAGAAATTTACGTTGATTGATAATGTATTTAAAATGGGATAAAACAGTACTGAAGATCGAATTCGAGTAGTGTATCTTCTTGAAATCTATCTGAGTTTAGCGCTGGTTTCAACTAGTGTCGCGGGAGAGGCTCAGGACAAACAAAACAAGAAACATATCAGACTAACGGAATAGCAGAAGCTGTTGAATTCTGATAACAAATAAAAGAGTGAATAATTATGACTAAAGACAAAATTCCAGCATCAACACATCGGTAGAGTCACATATTGAGGAATTTAACTCAAGCGAACGATTTCTGCTAGACATAACAGTTAATATGAGGCAGAATGCCGCGATCAAACTATAAAGAGGAATTGTGTTTGAGTCCCACAATCACCACTGTCTGATTTCTCTTATTGAGTGGCCGCATTCCCCTTCCTAAAAAGTGTATCATTATGAACTCAGTAAAATAAAGTAACAATGACATATAAATGAGAAAACATTAGTGGTTGAAACGATTGCTTAAGGTGAAATTCAGGGTAAAAATCAGAAAATAATAATACGAAACAAAAATGGATATAAAGAACAAATCCTCTCCCGAGCCTTGCGGATAGTGACAAGTTTCATAAGCAATCCTACAACTAATATGTTTATAGTATGTACATCAGTTTGCACATAGCATAGATACGCACCGCCTGAATTACGACATAGTCATTTACATTTGTTCTATTTTTGAACTTTGTTCGCTATAGAAGTGGAGGCAGTACCCATTCGACCTTTGCCCGTTCACAATCTCCACAGCAACATGAAAGTAGCGGAAGCGTGTTAAAACGTGAATCCAGTATGAACTCCGATGATTCATTCGTCATCATCCATCGTTTGGATGACAACCGAACAGAAAAATCAACGGAGATTTGCTGCCAAATATGTTCCGATACTTCCAGTCAGAATTCCACTAATCACGATGTCCAGAATCAAGAGAACAAGGTTATTTGGACTCTGTGCACATCGGGCCATACTGCGTGTTCCAACTGCATTCAGTCTCACGCGGTGAAAACGATGCAATCTAGTCAACTGATCCATGCTCGTGATGTGTGCCCTCGAATCCCCTGTCCGATAACCGAGTGTGACGCGAGTGTGAACCGTTCTACGCTGTTGAGGGCAGTCCAGCCAAAGGAATTCTTTCATTCCATACCACTTGAAGAGATTGATGGAACATGAGTGTGGCTTTCTTGTGCTCTCTTCTATTTCAGCTGTGGAGAGCACTCCCGAATCCACTTGCATGATTCTGTTACTGTCATACACGCACTTTGACCTCAATGTACATATCACAGTCGCTAAATGTCTTTCCTATTTTCGTTTAATATACCACAGAAATGTATGGTGAGATATATAAATAATTGGTAACCATGAATTTTACAATTGCAGTATTTCTTAGTGCTCGTTAATTTTGTTCGTTTCCTTTAATAGATGATGCATCCAAATATACTTCGTTATATTTGCAAGACATCCATTTTTCGTGCAGCTGTTTCACGATCTACTGTCACAGACACTTGCGGGATATGCAAGCATTAGAGTATGCATACATTTAGAGTATTTCTATTCACCTTAGGTTGTCGAGCCGTATTGTTCGAAAAATGGGGCCAGAGGAATTCACGGTTCCTTCTCAAATCTTTCTATACTATTCGTCACTCTATGTTATGCAGAGACGTAATAAAGAACACATGAAGAGATTTTGATCCCACCCTGTCTCCATCGGTTCAAAGTCTACAATCTATTACAGACCTCATTGTGTCCTATTGTGGACATGATTATGGGAACGCAATGCAGTTATCGTGGACAGTCCTGACAAAAATCAATGTCCCCAGTCAATGAGTCCGATGCCGCTTAATCATAGTTTTCAACAATGATGAGTAATTCATAGGAGTTCATATTTTTCGCAGTAGAACTTTGTGAGTACACTATTATAATCCACGCTTTATGTGATCTGTGGAACAAACGTGATCCAAAACAAACTCCATTGGGTTAGTCTTTATTTTCTTCCTAAACTAAAATATTAGTTTAATTCCTCATAAGAAACTGTGTTTCACTAAAATCTCCGGAAATCAACAGGCACGTGTGAATCAACTATTCCCTAAAATTTCCAGGTTTGCAATCGATGATTTTTAATTTCACGGTCCCTAAACGAAGCATTTTTGATTGGAACCCAAATCGCTTCACAAATGTAATGCCAATAATTTTAGCTAGCATACTAGTAGGTAGTTGAGAGCAATACGTTTTTAATATAGTACACTGTATCGATCACCGTGTTCATAACAAGTATAAGTTGCTCAACATTTGCAAACCCTTTGTTGGTCAGAGTGACGCGAGTATGGCGAAACTGACTAATGCATGCCTTGTACAATTTACCGTGTCACAAATGATGCATATTGCAGAATAAGGCAACACGTAAATACGGCTTGCTACGCTGCTCAGTAGGAAGGAAAATAACACCATAGGAAGATCTAACGGGCTGGATAAGTATCTTTCTGAAGTAGTTCTTTCGCTTGTGAAAAGCGGACCACATGCTCTGAGAGATTTCGTCGTGATCCAGACATACGTGACCGCATTCGAAGTACAACCAGGCACAGCTTCATGTCATTTAACCAAAGTTAAGGAAGCTGGATCAGTGGTACACCGGGCGAATAATACATCAGAGTGAGTACACGCGATGCGTCTGCGCAAACGGTTACGTGATTGGAAGAAGATTCAACAAATGTAATGGCCTAATGCTTTCCATAAAACATGCTCTATTTCTATCGGTAATTATTGGTACTTGCTGCTGCAAATTCTCCGTGCTTTTCACTGGTGTCCTCAGTTCGGGTTGGAGCCCATCCAGTTCTGAGTGCTACACTCGGGGTTCTCGTATTCATACACTCAGTACAATTCCGATTATCACAAATTGGCATATTAACAATAATATATCACTCAAAAGTGATTATTCCCATCGATTTAGTTATTCCGGGCCCAACTATTGAATACCGATGAACGAGCTGCATTGTACGTATTGATGGAGTGTGTCAGAGAACAGCTGTACTTGCTACGTACGAATTCGTCCACCAGTTCCCATTGATCGTCTAATCATGTGATACAGTGGTTCATGACAGACACCGATTAATATCCTCTAGGCCGTTTATCCGTGAGTCAGCTTGACCCAGTTTTAGGCTATCGTTTATTCCTTTGGTCTATTCTCACGGTCATCCATTAAATGGGTAACCCGGTTCCGATCTGCACGCTCTCTTGTGTGTAGGGTCATGAGCCCCTAAAAATACTGCGTATTAGCGTCGCGATCGGGATTCGGTCTAAACAGTACTAAACCCTAAAGAAAAATCTCGTGTAAAACTAGTTTTGGTATGTTTTCCAAAACTCATACGCACAAAATCTATTTGAATCTCAACATATCCGGTTATCAACACATGTTCTTTTACGCCTTTCGCGCCCTCACCTACGTGTTCATTCGGATTTATAAACTGCTTGTTTGTTTACCCTTTAGTTGCTCACTGTGCAACAGTACAGTGGCGTGTATATCTGCCGTAACCTGACTCACGATTCCATCGTTGATCTAAACCATCAGAACACCATCCCATGCGCAGAAATTAAGCACAAATCGATCCAAGTGCCTACCAGTCTCAATATCCCCCAAAATGCAAGCAGACTACCTGATTTACATGAACGATGCTCAGGTGAGCTTCATTTAAATCCCTGAGCGTCTCAGTCAATCTCGTTTCATAAAGGGGGCAAAATGAGCGTTAGTTATCCACATCCTTCCGGTTTGAAATCAATACGAACGAGGCGAATGTTAGTTTGCAGACAGTTGGTGTGCAAATATCCGGGATGGCCACCATCCAGATATTTACATATTTACGTGAATTTGTATTGATAGCAGTAGTAGTAGAAATACGCACGGAATTCGGAACACGAACCACGCAACAGGAATCACAGGACACTAATCAAGGATCAGCTATCATGGATTCGATCACGGAAGGACTGCACCGCAATGGCACTTGCACGCAGTATCCCACGTGCACGAGTCGCTAGGAAAAGGCCACAAGAATGGTAGTTCGTAGTTCGTTTATTGAAAGAAGTGAGGGCGATGAAATGATATGTACAAAAGGAGATCATTGGTTATGTGGGCTTCCACCAACCGCATTGCAATATTGCTTGCATAATTCTACTTCCACCTGCACTGCACTGTATCGGATTGGCTGCCGCGATCTGCCCATGGCGTGTAGTCAGAAGCCGTTACACGTACGCACATCATTGTATGATGGAAGGTGGCACAAAGAGAGTCCTGGCTAGCGAACGAATCAACAATGGGGCCATCCAACCAGACACGCAGACGTAGCAGCTGGAAATATTTCGAGAGACAATGTTGAATATCACCTGAGACGATTGGATCGACAATTACAGCCCCACAGACAATCCGCAGCTAGCCAGAAAGATATACACTGAATGCCACAACGTCGGAGCTGTCGATTGAC